>WEIV01006668.1:14156-281067 GCA_013390005.1 Calyptomena viridis | reverse complement strand
ACTGCTCCTTCTTCTCCTTCTCCTCTGCCAGACAAGGTACCTCCCCATGCAGCCTTTGCTGCTGGCAGAGAGCAAAACTCTCCCTACTGCTGGGCAGATTTGCATTCAGTTTGGCACAACAGTGCAGGCTAGCAGTTTCTCCCACTGAAGATATAAGTCAGTGTGGAGGCCCACGGAATAACTCTCCTCTTAATGACAATGTTGTAACTGCAATTCTCCAGTGAAGTCATTCCAGTTTTTGTCTGTGTGAATCAAGACAGCACAAATCCTGAATTAATTTCACAGATTCCACACTGTGTTGGGCATAAGATGGTCCACAGGTGAGGAGCAACCTTCTTGTACATCCCCACAGGCTTTTGAAAGGGTGTATTTGCTCACCTCCTGCTTAAGGAGGAAAAAATCTTGTCCCTACTTGTAATATTTCTGATTAAAATAAGAACTGCTGAAATTGCTCATGTTAGAGGAGATATGCGCGTGCAGAGCAGTTCTTGATGAGCATGAAAAGTTAATGAAATTGTTTTGAGCTAGAGGCACCAACAACCATATACTCCCAACCAATATGGACACCACACAGTTCTCAGTTGATGACAGAGTGCATGAGAAATGCATGACATGAAAGCTCTATGGGTGCTAGCTGAGAATATACATTAGATGTATCAAATAACACTATCATGTCTTTTTAAAACTGGTAGGAGAAAGCACAAAGAATTTTGCTGAGATTTAGTGTACAGTGTTACTGTGTCCTGGTTTAATGTTATTTTATTCAAACTCCCTTTTCATTCTCCACACAGGCAAGGTTTCTGTCCATTGCTGCTTCCATTGTATGACCATTGAACTACAGCTGAACACAGCATTAGAACATGTAACAGATAAAAAATACACTGAAACTGGGAAGATGCAAACTATTTATAAATATTTAGTTTGGCCACAATACAGCCATTGTTTTTTTGTGTGATATTAATATAATTATGGAGATAAACTTTGTTGTATCATCTTGCTTCTAATTGCAAGAGGAAAATATAGCAGACATTGATGCAAGAACATAGTTTACATAAAGGAGATTTATAAAACAAAACTGGAGACAAACCTGAGGGGAACTGTGGTTCAGTTCCAACATGCTGTCTGTGCAATACACAGCCTTATTGAAATAATAGCAAGAATTAAACAGAGAACAAAGACTTTTGAGTGCCCTGTCATAGCTGCCATTTGATATATATGTCAAAAAAGTAACTGCTCTGATGTATATCCCTATCCTTCTCTCAGGAATTTGCTTTGCATGGTTAGTGATTCCAGTCTGCAGTTGCCATGAGGGATTTCTGACCCCTCAGCCACATGAATGCCATCTCCACGTGGGCATACAATTACTAATAGGAAAAATAACCCTTTTTCATGACAGAGAAAAGGAAGAAAGTTTTATCATGCCAGCTTTTAGGGAATGGAAGGGGAGAAATATATAGCACAGTTTTATGTGTTTCTGTATTAATACACTCCAATAATCTTGAATACTTCTACGACATCTAGAAATGTACCAAGATAAATTCTTTTGCCTAAGCTTCTATTTTTGGCATTGAAGCTTTTCACTTAACTAAACAACAATGAAAATGTGTGTTGGAGGAAGAGAGGAAAGTACTCTTTAGGTGCTGTGATCAATTTACTGGTGCAGCTCACATGAATGTGTTTTAAGTCCTACTTGATCTTCTTAATACAATGTAATCCTTAATTATCTGTTTTGACATCTAATGAGCACGCAACACATGTGTGAACTCCCAAGGCATGTATCTGTCTTGCCTTGCTAATCCTGTTATCCACTCTGTTCCTCTGCTAACTCTACTGCTTTGAGTGACTCACAGATGTAGTGTCTCTCTGTGCTGCCATATCTCTGACATGCAATCATAATAATTACCCTCCATCATGAGGAACGCCTGGAAACAATAAAATCTTCCACCTGCTGATATACAGTGAAGTCTGTGCACGTTTTTAATCCAGGCTATAGCTTGTGAGTCTGGTGCTGAGTTTAAAAGGCCATTGCAGACCTTTTAATTATATTGATGTTCCTGCTATGAAAGACAACTGAGCACTGCTCTATTTGACACAGCACAGAGCTATGGCATTAGAGTGGGGGAAAGGGAAGATGGTACCAATTATGACTAATCGGGCAAGGATTTTTCTTTGAAGAGAAACCATCCTTTCCTTAACGCCTGATGTTGCCAAGCTTTTCTACTTGACAGTATCAGTGCTGTGGTCCTGCCAACTGTCCCTCAGTAACAGATTAATGGAGTGGTCTCTACACTTCCTCAAGAAAGAGATTCAGAGAGCTATCTTTCCTGAATGACTTGTTTTTGAGGGCTGAAACTCAGTAAAAATGAAAGTCTGTATGAAAACAGAGAATTAACCATGTTGTGGAAGTTAAGATGCAGTCATTCTAACTAAAGTCCCTGCATTATTCATGTCTATATCACTGATATCACCATGTAACTTGCTACATACCAACTAGATTGAATACTGGAATGAATTTAGTGATGCTAGCATTGGTGGAGTATGGAGTAACTTTTAGGATCCAGCTGGGATAATTCAAAGGGATATCTAACTTCTGTGCAAGACAGTATAGCTCTTAACTCTATGATCAACCCTTTCTCTAGCTCCATCAGGTAAGAAAACCTTGGTATGAGCTGTAGACGTACTGCTTCTGTCTCTAGCAGAGTCCTCCATTTCTGCAGTGGCAGGCAGAAATTCAGAACTCATGAATTTGGATTAGTGTTCAGCACAAATCTGGAATGGGATTTATGTCACTCAGCAAAATGGCAATAAGCCAAAATGTGGTATCACTGGGGCAGTATCATCAGGACAGACTTTGTGATGGTGCTGACTGCTACAACTCATCAACACACAATTTAGTGCCATTTTTACATGGCAAAATGTGTATACTATTTTTGTGCAAGATGTTTTCTTTTGAGAGTTTTTTGGATACATTTCAAAGAGAATATTAAGCACAAGCATATTTTTATCAGTCAGAGCCATGTACTCTTTGGTTGGTATCCTGTTGGTCATGTTTTGAGGTGTCAGTAGCTTTATCTGCTGAAGTGTTTTATCCTGCACAAGTGTGTTGTGCTGCTATAGTGTAGGAAGGTGTTGCTGCTGGACACTGGGAGGAAGGAGGCATAAGTTGTTTTGCTTGATGAAATGTTTAGGGTTGAGATGGGAGGCAGGGACAGAGATTATTATCTCTAGTAGTGAGCTGTAAGTTATAAAACACAAAATATCCATCTGCTTGGGGAGCTGCTGCTTGGTATTACCATATGTTGCTGTATGGTGGCTGAAACATAATTTTGCCATTGCCAAGAGGAGAAGGAGAGTTTCTGAGAGCAGGCAGGGGAACAGGTCATGGCTCAGACCAGACACAGCCATGCCATTCGTGCAACTGCAGCTGCAACACCGAGGGCCTGGTGCGGTCCCACTGTTTCAGTGGATAACCCTCTCAACAGTCCCAAACACCCTAACTCAGTTGAATAGTACTCTCTTCAAAGAGGTCATTGTACTGCAGAATTAGAGCCTGACTCAGATTTGTGTCTGAGTCCCCCTACACCATTTTGGCAGTGCCAGCATGTCAATCAAGTGGGTATAAATGGGAGTCAGCACTTAAGGCAGCTTGGAAAGAACAAGGCAAGCTCTGGCAGCAGAGCAGTGAGTACTTGGGCTTCAGTATTTTCTTCCTTTATTTTCACTGGCATTTTGTGTAATTTATATGGCAGGTTGAGTGTTTGTGGTGCTTTGTAACAGATAAAACATTTTACTAACCATGAAGAGAAATAGGATGTGAAGAAACAGAGAACCATGCAGGTGGAGAGGATGCTTCAAATATATAGAAAAGAGAAAAAGAAACCATGGAAGAAATTTAAGAAGGTATTCAGTGGCGTGGGAAGTAGAATCATGACAACACTGAGATAGGCTTAAGGAGAGAAATGCAAGAGAAGGATGACTGAAAAAAATTGCATTATCTTGGGTAGATATAGAAGAGGAGAGGAAAACAAAGGAAAAAAACAGAAACATTAAGTAAAGATTGTCAGCAATGGACAAGTGTGTGCTGCTAAGTCTGTTTTAGGTCAATCACACAATAACTTCCTGGACTTAAATATGATAAAGCTGGTAGAGCCCAGACATCCTTCCAGAAGCAGGTTGGTCAGACAACCACAGGATACAGAATTCCGTGTCTTCCCTGGCAAAGTGAACAAAGGAAAGAGTGTAAATTATCTTTCTACTGCTTGACAAAACAGAGAAGGGATGAAGGGATGGAGAATATGTGAGAAAAACAGTCTGTAAGTAAGAGATTATCTTCCCCCCCNCCTTAATCAATATCTAGTGTTTGCCTGTTACAAAAATTTGGATTATTGAGCATTTGTAAAGTCCAAATTATCTTGATGTACTAACCCTGTGCTACTGCTGGAAAAGATGCAGGAAGCAACCTTTTCTAAGTAAAATGAAGGCTGCTAGTAAATGTTATGTATATGGCCTCATTGCTATGAAACCAAAGTCCTGGTGTCATCAAGTTCTGTGGGAATGGGCACTTTTGAGAAGTGATAGCTTAGGATTTCCTTGTCTTGAATGCATTTGTATAGCTTTTGGTACCTGGTCTCCAGCCAGTGTGGTAAGAATGGATATTCCTACAAACATTTACAATGGAAAATGGTGACAGCTAATTGTGGTATGATACTTACGTAACTCTCCCCAGATCAGTTTCATTTGTACTAAATCACTGCTTAGTATAATTCAGAGTTCACACAGCATGAAGTGCTGTTTATTTGGAACAAAATTTGGATTTTTGTTGTATGCCTCAGATGCCTCATCCTTTCAGAGCCATTCTGCGTGTGCTGCCATTGTTTCTTGTTTAGTTTCAAGAGACAAGTCTGGTTTTGATCAGCTTTCTCCCAGTTGTTCTGAGGATTTCTGATTGACAGCTACATTCTTTTTGTTGATGAGTGTGAATGAGAGATCTTCTTAATGCAGCAAAGTTAAATACAGATTGAAGATAGCTCCACCCACATTCAAAACACAGAGATGTTCCATCAGTTCTGTTTCAACATGTTGAAAATACTCTGCTTCTGTCAGGGTGACTTGAAGCACTCTTTCAAAATAGACTGAAGTAGCTCAAAGCATTTAATTTAACATCTCTTACTTGGCTGATCAAAATTACTTTTGGCTTGTACAATTAGGTCACCTTAATATTTTCTCAGCCTTAAATTTGCTTTGAAGAAACCACAGGGGATCAATTCAAAGTAAATAAGATATGCATGTGAGCTATTCATCTTTCAAAATGTATTCTCTCCAAGAGGTGGCCATTTGCTTACGAGGGGAAAGTCAAAGATACCTGTCATCTAAATGTAGTGCTGAAAATATATTCAGGTTAACAAGGAGCAGACAATGCTTATTGGTAATCTGTCTCACTTTTAAAATGTGTTTGATTAAATCTTTTGTTAATTCTAGGAAAGTAAATAAATGAGACTGAAATTTTCCTGATGCAAGCCATAGTCATGTTTGCTGCCAGCTTTGTTTTCCTGTGGCATGTAGACACTGGAAGCTTGGGAATTGTTCACTCTTTTTGTCAATTGTTATTTCTATAGTGGAAGCAGTATTTCACTATATGTATATTTTTTTAAGTTGTAAAATACGGAATATTCATAACCCTTTTCCCTGCATTCATCATCATGTTAGTTGAATGGTTAGAGATAAAAAATTCTAACTACTGCCAAATGAGCATCAGTTAACTTCATCCCATTCTGCATCTCTTTCCTCTTCTGATAGGTGAGGTAATTAATTAATTAGCTAGTTAAGGGGGATGGGCATAATATCCTTAGACTCATAGTCTGGGTCATGGAATATGCAACTTGATCTCTATTGTAAAGTACGTAAGGCAAGTCAAACTCACACTGTCTGAGAGATGGAAGGTTAAAGTCCATAGCTAAGAGAAAATGATGCAGGGCAACTTTGACCACAGCTGACCTGCTCCTTGGATGATGTCTCCAGACATTTTGAATTATAGTCTGTTTTACAGGTCTTACATTTGTGTGTCAGACTGTTCTTCATCAAAATTACAGTATGCTGTCATACAGTTTTTTACTACTAAGATGGGAAGAAGTTTAGGGAGAAGTCAAAGAGAACCTTATTCTCTATCAGCTATATTACTAAGAACAAAGGTTGTCTCTTTAATGTTAACTCAGTGCTTAGGCACAATAGCTATGCAGCCTTGTCACAAGACATATCTTCCTGCATCATCTCAGACTTAACTGAGAGGGGAATGCCTTTGCTTTCTCTGCTTTTCTTCCAGTCTGCCCAACCTCCTACATGTCACTTTAATACATTTAATACGTTCTTTTTAGAAACATGTCTTTATTGAGGACAAATGTGTTAATATTCCATCTAAGATTTCAAAACCACAGCCCTCCTGTTTTCCCAGGATGGCTATGAAGAAAGAGCCTCTGGATGGGCTTTTTAATGAATCTGAGGGATTCAATATTTCTTTGCACGTTGAGGTTTTGTTTAAAATGTTATTTTGTTTCTGTATTTAAAGTGGAACAATTTTGTAAATACAGGAAACATTGTAGAACTGAATTAAATAAATATTTCAGCTTTTAACTACTCTTAAGGTTTCTAACTTCTTTCTAGAATCCATAAATAGTTAATAGTTTGTTGGACATTTGATAGCAGATGGTGGAATGAATAGGTTCCTGACTCTCACACCTTGTTTTGAGAAGCATAATTTCCTTTTAACTTGCAGTTTCTCAGGTTTGAGAGAATACCTCATTGACAAGACCCAGCCTGAATAAATAAAATTAAAAGACCCAGTCTTTCTGCGCTTTCTGAGGAGGCTGAGTCTATTCAAAGTCAGATTATCAGTTTGGCAAATTGGTTATTTCTCCAGTGGCTTTTTCTTAGTTTCTTTGTGGTTTTTTTTTTTTTTTTAACTTTATTTAAAGTATTGATAGTAACTATGCACTGTCTGACTTAAGTATGTTTTTAAGTCACAATATATTCAACCTTTTACATAATTTCACGTTTAATTTTAGTTACATTTATTTTTAAGAGGAAAAAACAGTAGAATTCAATTACACATCACATTTAATGATAATATAGCTTTCCCTTAAAAAGAAATCACCCACTGTTCTCTGCCTTAACATTTAGCTGAAACACATTTTTATTATTCTATTTTAAATTACAGGTTAAAAAATACAATAAAAGCACATAACTCTCCGTACACCTGTACCTTTAGATATAGGAATGTGCTGGTGGTTAACTTTGTTGAAGTGAACTGTCCCAGTAACAGTTAATTTTACTGTGCAGCTGGTGAATGTCAAATTGATTTTGTTTCATTCCAGTGTATGGCCACTTTTAAATTGGATATGTGCCTTTTGTGAAATTACACATCATCAAATTATGCTCATCAAATACTGCACTTTCCAACCCTCACGGCTTAGTACAGGACAGCAGCTTTTTCCTTTGTGGTGTTCTTAGTGGACTGAAAATCACGTACTTTCTGATCATGAATGTCTCTCTGATCATGCAGCAAGCACGACTTACCCTGGGGGAAGAGTTACACCCCTTGCACTGCCCTTCACAAGTCCTTCCCAAAGCACTGCCACAGATTACACACATCCCATGGAATGGAAGAAGGCTGTAACTATTCACAGGTAGGGCTGTAACTAATCACAGGTGTGGCTGCCATTTCAAGAAGATTTGCACCAACATAAGCACTTTTCAAAAGTTTTTCTTTTGATCTTATAGTGTACATGTTAGATTTATGGGCTTGAGCATTATTTATAAAACGTTAAATTTCTCTTTATTTTAACAACTGAACTGTCATCAATCCTTTTACAATTCTCTCTTTTAGTCTGAAACTTTTCATTTCATAGCTACATATTTCATAGGCTTTTTTTTCCACATAATCTGGAATTCATGCCTCTTTTTCCCTTAACTACAGCAGTAGCATCCTCCAGTTTCATCTTAGAATCCAGGAAGAATTTTATGTCATCACAACAGGAAGCTTTGAAGGAGCAGTTTTGCTTGGTTTTTATGTGCTTTCCATTGTCACATCATCATTAGAAACAAAAACGAATGAGCTGGTAGAGGTGTGCTGGGGGGAAAGATATTCTTTCACTGGAATTTTATTTTGCTGAAGCACACTCCAGCACTAGCTGCTTTCATTTGAATGGAGTGGTGGATCTGATGTGTTTTAGCAAACATTCTTGTCCCTGGATCAGTTAGCTCTCATCATTGAGTGTCTGAAGGTGCATACATGTTTTGGGGGCTTTCTACACTCTGATTCTGCTTATTTCTGGAAAAAACGACCAAACAAAAGCACAAAACCCCTATAAAAACCCTCAAAATGAACAAAAATTAAAAAACAAGAGCCAGTGGGTCTTAGGGGAATGAACCATGTCATCCCCATTTTGAAGATCTCAAATAGTATGAGAACTGGCGTAGAAAACTGAAGGGGTGAAGTATGCTGGGACCACACAAAAAGTGACTGAACTTGCTTCTTCCTCATGAACCATGGAGATATGTGCTGTGGGTAGTGTCTTATGCAGGGTGCACTCATTATTTCTTCACAAGCCTGTCTTGCATCCATTTGGCCTGTTGTGTGTCTGTCAGGGGCTGCATCTCACTCCATCACTTCAATGTGACTCTCTCCTGGTCATCTTTCCAATTTCTTGAAGAAGAGTTTGGTTAGGTAACAGAGGAACTGTGAGCGTATTTCTAGTTGGGAGCTTTGTGGTCACCCTTAATATGAGGAAGTAGTTGTCTAGTTTATCCTCTAGTGTGTGAAAAGCCAGCTGAACTCAAGTTTAGTGTTTTGTTCTGAAAATAGTTCCATGTTCATTGTCCTTCTTGCAAAAGCAAGTTCCGTAAAAGTCTGATGGCTGCCACAACTTTGCCCTGGGATGTCCTCCACCTCGGGCACATGTCTAAGCTTCTGATCTTTCCTAGCTCATTCCTCCTTACCAGTGACTGAAAAGCCTTCAGTATTTTAGGAGTCTATTGATTGTAAAATTCGACAGACCATTGAAACATGCAGCAGATTGTTGATACAAACATAAAAGACAAGGCAGCTAAACCCATGGAATGGCAGAATGAAAAGCATCAACAGAGGGGTCTGTTTCTTCTTTCATATTATCTAAAATTTGTACCATCAGCCTTCCTTCACACTGGATGACTTTCTTTGCTGCTTCATATGTAATTGTATTTTGGTTTTCTTTTCAAATCCAGTGCTAAAACTTCCACAAATGCAGTAACTTTAAAATGCATGTTTCTCATTTAAGTATTATTTGTGATTCTTGAGTGGTTGTTGTGGTCCATGCTCACTGCAGGTTAGCAAGAAAACTCTATAAAAAGATATATACAACTAAATGGAAGTCCAGTCTTAATAAGAAGATGTATTCCTGCTGGCAGATTGGTAGATGCAACCAGTGGCAGGTTCAGATATTAATTCAACTTCAGACTGGACAACGGGTATTTGCTGAGTTCAAAGAGCTAGTTCCAGGAAGGAGGTGTCGATGAATGACCTAGAAGGAACTGGAGTTGGGAAGTTATTCCTGGTGTTGGGGCTGCTCTTTTTCACCTCCACCAAGTGTGAGGGTAAGACCAGTGAGAACATTAACCTTTGCTCCTCATTAGGTATCAGCTTCCTTATATTTGATCAGTATTTAGATTTTAAATTTGCTCCTGATGTTTCTGACCTGAAGAGATGAATGTGGACTTTTCAAGCTCAGTCAAGTTTTTCCAGTTCTAGCAACTGACCTGTTAAAAGGAATTCTCTCCCTTCCCACAGACCTCTCTTCATCTATGTCCTTAGACCACCACAGCAACTCTAACACTGCAATTGCCACTGTGACAGTGACCTAAAAAATTTTAAAGGCTGGTGTGCCAGACTTAAGAAAAAAGTAGCTCACAAATTACATACAGAACAGATTCAATGAACTTTAAAGTGTTCTCTGGAGTTTTATTTGTTTGGTTTTGGTTTGGTTTGGTTTTTGTTTGCTTGGGAAAAAAATTGTGTAACTCTTATTATAATTGTTAATTTATTAAAGTCTTTTAACTGATCTTATAATTGTATCATAAGAGACAAAATTCCAGTGTTTCTATGAGTTTTAGAGAAACTTTTTTTAAGAACTAGGTGTAAACGGCCAGTTTAGTACTATACCTTTTCTATTCCCATCAAAGATTGTCCATTATATCCCAAAGATTGGTCACCAAATTCAATAAATTTTCTGAAAATCTGGGCAAAAGATGCAGAATATTGAGCATTTCTGAGGATGAACTAGGAAATACCACATTCAAGAAATATGAAAAGGGGTTAGCTCTCTTTCTGTTACAGTTGTATGCCTACTAGCATTATTCAGAAGCATATTATTTTTGGTAGGTGTACTGGAATAGACAGACCCACATAAATAGACTGGAATAGAGAGAGACCCTCATAAAGAATATGGGGGGGGGGAGCTGACAAGTCACTTGTGATTGTAGCCCTACTCCAGCTGAAATACACCCAGACGCTAATTACTGCATGTGGTGACATTGATGAAACTCTCTTAACCATGGAGTCCATAAAAATGAATGGGTTGTAGTCATCTGTAGTAATTTTTATTACGACAAAAGAGACATAAGTGATATCCTTAGTCCACGCAACTCAAAACAAGTCACGGACACAAGATTGTGCAGATGCTATTTGTTTTATCTGTTCGTTAAGAAAACTGTACTGTTTCCTAAGAAAACTGTGTAGTGGAAGTTGCTAATGTAAAAGTGGAAAGGAGCCTGTCTTTTATTATGACATGCTGTATTTTCAGTGAGAAAAGTATATTATGCTTTGTTGTTTTGACCAAGGCATGAGAACAAATCTGTGATATATTGCAGTCAGAAAAACAGCTTGTTATAGGCTTACCACTTCACTATGCAGCATGCCTGACAGTATAACCACCCTGACTGCAAAATATCATGGGGGCTATTTCTCAGGAATGCAATACTTCTGGCCCATCTTTAACTGAAGACTGCAACAGCTGCAAGTAGTTCATGATACTGCAAATACATATAAAAAATTCATTCTAAGGTAACTAGGTATATAAATGGTGTATCAGCAACCAGCTGTTAAAAATATGGAAATAACTGCCTCCCTTCCTCCTAACCTCAAAAGCTACCTTACATTCAAAGTTCCTGAATGATCCTATAGTCATCATCCCAGTTTTCCAGAGCAGTGAAAGGAAAACAAGAGGGGTCAGCATACAGTGGAAGATAAAATAAAGGGCTAAGAAGCAACACCAGTCTTGTTCTCCATGTGGTTCAAGAATATCTCAGATTCACAGAATCACACAATTAAGTAGGTTAGAAGAGACCTTTTTTGGCCATCAAGTCCAACCTATGAACTAGCACCATCTCGTCAACTAAACCATGGTACTAAGTACCACATCCAGTCTTTTTTTAAACACTTTCAGGGACGGTGACTCCGCCACCTCACTAGGCAGCCCATTCCAATGGCCAATCAGTCTTTCTGTGAGGAACTTTTTCCAAACGTTCTGCCTAAACTTCCCCTGGTGCAGCTTGAGATTGTGTCCTCTTGTTCTGTCACGGGTTGCCTGAGAGAAGAGACCAATCCCCACCTGACTACAACCTCCTTTCAGGTGCTTGTAGAGAGTGATAAGGTCTCCACTGAACTTCTGCTTCTCCAGGCCAAACAACTCCAGCTCCCTCAGCTGGTCCTCACAGGGCTTGTGTTCCAGACCCCTCACCAGCCTTGTTGCCCTTCTCTGGACATGTTTGAGCATCTCAACATCTTTCCTAAGTTGAGGGGCCCAGAATTGGACACAGCACTTCAGGTGCAGCCTCACCAGTGCTGAGTACAGGGGAAGAATGACATCCCTAGTCCTGGCCACACTATTCCAGAATAGAACACAGTCCAGTCCAGGATCCCATTGGACTTCTTGGCCACCTGGGCTCACTGCTGGCTCATGTTCATCCTGCTGTTGTCCAGCACCTCCAGGTCCCCTTCTGCCTGGCCACTATCCAGCCACTCTGTTACCACCCTGTAGCTTTGCACAGGGTTGCTGTGTCCAAAGTGTAGAACTCAGCACTTAGACTTGTTAAGTCTCATGCCATTGGATTCAGCCCATCTATCCAGCCTGTCAAGGTTCCTCTGTAGAGCCCTCCTGGGCTCTAACAAATCGACATTTGCTCCTAGCTTGGTGTCATCTGCAAACTTACTAACAGTGGACTCAATCCGTTTGTTCAGATCATCAATAAAGATATGGAACAGGGAGTACCTCCACTGTCCTGTCTCATAACTAACCAATCTTTTCTCAGTTCTAACCAGAACTTCGAATGGGAAAAGATTATTTCTACTGTTGTTAACCATATGCCTGCCTGTCTATTTTTGCTGGCATTTCTCTCTCTCCTCCTTCCAATAGCTGTTCACAGATTTTAAGAAGTGCAATACAGAAGGAGACATCTAAAAAGTGAGCAAGAGCAGTTTCACAAGTGTTTTGAAAATCAGGTTCTGGGAGGTGGAGAGAGAATCAAATGAGTATCCCATGCAAGACATGGTGGGCAGAGCTTCACTGTTACCTATTGCCTTTGGCATTGGCTGTATAGGTCACAATACCAGGTGACCTTCATAGTGTGGAGTACAAGGCAGATGTGGAGTAGAGAGCTGAGTTTATTTCAAGGAAACTGAGGGGAAGGTTATGAAGCAACACATAAAAATCCTTAGAAGACAAAGCCTGCTGACTTCTAGTTTTCACAGCACAGCTCATTTCATTTCCTTAAATCATTTTAGATGATGCATACACTTTCTGCTTCAGTCTGCTTGAATTTTCTTAGCTTGTGTTCTGGGAACCTTTTAAATCTGCTTTGAATGTAAGTTTGATTACATCAGAAGGAAGTCCTTAGAAGTAAAACTTGGATTATACAGGAACGTATTTGTAAAAAATGCATTTACATTGCAGGAAAGCAAAATACAGCTGCACTCAGATAAGGGTCGCTCCTTATTTCAGCTGTAATTTCCAGGGTTTCAGCGGTGGTTACATGAGTAGCTAATTAATGGCGGCGTTCTTTCATCATGGCTAAAGGAAAGTTTGACTCAAAGCTTGTTAACTGGGATGACTCTTTATTTTAACTTCAAGGAAAATAACATAAGCATATGTGAGAGATCTCTGTGTCTTCTAGTAGGCTGCTAATTCTCACTCATCCTTGCAGCTGTGGCTTCAAATGAATGCTCCGATCTCTTCAAGGCTTATTACACATTAACCAACACCATAATAGGGAGGCTAAGACTGTCATTGAAAATTACCAGTAAAGGCAGTACTAATAGGAAATGGAACATTACACAAACTTTTCCTCTGAATAAATGAGAAACCCATTCTTGGCTTTTGTGCAGGTGTCACACAAATCACGTACATGATATGCTATATTTCTGTCCACTTTACTGGCAGGATTTGTCTTGGATATAAACTGCAATAGCCACCAGTATCAGAACATAATGGTTGAAGTCAGTATTTTAAGCTCACTGGAGATCTAATTCTGTTACACTCCAAAGGGTCCTGGAAGAAGATTAAGTACACAGCAGCTATGATTCCTGTATGTACTCAAGCTACGAATAAGCGGCAAGCATGCTGAACATATGTTGTGCTGACTCCCAAGTGGCAGGAAAACATCTCTGTCTGCTTCATGGTGCTTTGTCACATATATGAACTGGTTCTTGGGAAACAACAAATGAATAAAGGTCCTTGTCACTGGCCATTTACCTAGCTCAGCAGATTTTCCTTGACTATAACCAAAAGGGATCAGCAGGGAGCCTGCTTGGCCTTTCATCAAAGTTTATCCCACTTTGCCATCTGACTTGGGCAAGCAACCTCTCTTCCTTCTTATGAATGCCAGAAAACTGCTGTTGCTTGGAAATTGCGTAAAGCATGGCTACACCTATGGATTTCAAAGCTGGAACTAGGTTTTGAATCACTGCTCACTGCACAGATACTTTTCTGTCACTAGCAACATGTAATATTGTTATGCTTTTATTATTCAAGTAACATGAGAAAGTCCAAAATTATGTAAAAATACAGCCCAAATAAAGGCTTAGAGACAGTCTCTGCTGTTTTCTGGATGAGAAAGAGATGGCAAGTCAGAAGTGTTGTTATTATCTGTTTTTTATCAAGGGTGATAGGAGGAATGAAGGGTCAAAATGCCATTCCAAGGAAGCACATAGTGTCTCCAGCTTTTTTGCCACACTATTTCTGAAGGACTCAAATTCCAGCCCTGGACACCTAGCTGAGGTGTAGTGGTAAACATTCTGGTTCTCTTTGAGAAGTTCAGCACTGATTAGGTCTCACCCAAATGTCGCAAAGGGATGTTGCTGGGTCATCCATCAGTGTCCCAGAATTGGGAATTTTTCCTACAGCAGATGTAGCTGTTGATATTTAAGTCTGCTGAGCTGAGGAATGCTCTGGAGGTAGATTTGCAAGTGTCCATGCAAATGGTAGCACAGTTGAGGGGATCCCATTAAGTTTAAAATGACAAGGTAGGCATTGGACTGCAGTGTGAGAGAAAAGTCCTCCTACATTTTTTTAAAATGCAAATCAGTTGTATTCAGCACTACAGCCAAGAACCTGATGTGGTTTTGAGTATCTCACTTTGCTGCACAAACCAAGATCCTTCCTTCTCTACCACTTGCTGTGACTGTACCTGGAGGGTGCAACTTCTGAGGTGTCAGACCTTCTCGGGGAGGAGAAATAAAATTAACATGAGGCAGTGATATCTTCCAAGTGGCATCATGGCCTCCTGCCATAGCAAAGCCTTGGGGATCTTGTTAACTCCTTCTGTCCATTTTCCTACCAGTTTTTAGCGGGGAAGTTTTAAGCCCATTGGTCAGCTGCAGCCTTACTTGGAAGAGGAGTGAAAGTCCTGAAGAAAAATTCTTGTAAGTTTTATGAAAGCAAGTATCCAGATAGAATAGAGAACAAAACTAGTGATTCCTCTGGGAGTTCAAACATAAGAAATGCCCTTAAGCATTTGGCAGCAGCCAGTTAGAGGAGCAGTGAGGTTTCAGCCTCACTCTCACTGGTGTGAATCAACGTGTGCCAGGGCCAGCTTGGACCAAGCACTGTGTGTGCTCTAAAGTGGTAAGGATGCACAGAAGCCTGGGGAGAGCTGGTTTGCTTTGGTAAGTAGGTGGAAGATTTAGAAAACTAAACCCACAGATCTGCAGGAAAGTAGACTTAAAGTAGCTATTTGAACAACACACCTTAAAAAAACAGAACTAATGACAAAATGACAAGCTGAACTCTAATTTTATTGCTCCCATGGTCACTAACAAGATTTCAGTGCTTTGTTTGTGGTGGTAAATCTGTTTCTCTCTGTGTCACTTGATTTTATCTTCTCCCTTTATTTCTTTTTCTTGTACTCTTAGGGATTTATTTCACACTGTTCACCAAAAACCAAAAAGCACCCTGAACCCCTACTGAAGAAAACCACTTGCATACAACAATCACCCTTACAAACAAAAGTTTTGCCAAAATTTACCCAAATCTGAGAAGCTGACAATTTTTATATTCTCTTTGCAAATCTGGAGTACACAAAATGAGGAAATAACATAAGGAAATAAATAATGATGTCTCATATAGCACTGTGAGTTAACCATTGTAAATACAAACTTTCCAGTGACATGTGTGTCGTGCATGTGTTTATTACATCTTCCCTTCCATCAGCTATTCCCTTGGTACACAATGTGGTACCTGCATGTCAAACATTTAACACAGTAAAATATAACATGATCTCATCTCAATCTGTAGAGTGCCTAATTCAGCTAACTTTCTAAAATGCTTCATAGAAAGCAACAGTAATCCTTGATTTACAGCCTGAAAAACAGTGGATGAAGAAAAAGAAATTATTTGTCAAACAAGTCAATTGAAGGGCATGCAGATAAGTTCCTAGAGCCATGAGATTCAGCGAAGCAGAGGGCTGCAGGTCCAGATGGCTCGGGCAGGCGAGCTGGCGGCGACTGCTTCAACAAGGGGAGATTGTGCTTGGGCGCAGAGAGCAGGCTGGTACTGCTAGAGCAGAAGGAGCAGGGTGAGCGACAGAGCATAATGGAGCCCAGTGTGTAAGGAAAGAAAGTCCTTAGAGGGTTTAAATGCACAGATGGATGGGGATTTTGATGCTGACCTGGAAATGAATGGGCGAGACTAGTGGACTAGCTGGAGGGATAAGGGAGAGATGTAAATGCTGCAGGGGAAACTTGAGAGACAGAAGGCTGAAGGGAGATTTATGAAATTAGAAAATATAGCCAAGCCTGCCAAGTATCCAAACTAAGCAGCTGGACAACTTGCAAAGAGACATTTAGCTTCAACAAATGAGAGATAGCTGTCTCAGGAAATAAAGACAGCATGAACTGGAAGTTGTTTGTACAACTTGCTGCAGAAGTGACTGTCAAATTATACATAGCATAGGCTAAACACGCTTCAGGGCAACAAGGAAGTATTTTCTTACTTACACAAGGAACAGTCTCAGTGTATGTCAGGTTTTGCCATCAGCTAGGCAGAGGAAAGAGGAGGCTGTGATGCAGAACATGCAGACTTTCTTATGAGCCTGACACCTGCTTCCTTGACCAGCTGCCTGGAAAAACACATTTCAGTGTTTTGGGTTTTTTCCTGAGATGAGGAAGGAAGTCTATACTACTTCACTTTCCCAGGGGAAATCACTACTGGCAGAGTATCTGTCAACAGCATATTTTAGTAACATATTAAACATGAAAACATTCTTATGTCACAAATCTTCCAGATTATAAGGCGAGGTCTAACTTTTCTTTAATAACAGTAAAAAATTCTTTCTCTCATAAAGTGTACAGGCAGTAGAGATTCTGGAAGAGAAAAAAATATTGCTGAAGAACATTCTTAGGCACTTATTTACATTGGATCCTATTTCTTCTTGAACAAATGCCAGCAGTTTACTCAGAAATATATTTTATCAGTTACAGAAGATCAATGAGTTACCATCTTTTCATAACTGTAAACCTTTTAAGGGGTATTTGGAACTTTGAAACACTGGGGGAAAATGAAAAAGTGAGTGAGAACAAATCTGGTGGTCTGTAGCAATGGAGCTGTGGCTGCAGAGAGGCTGCAGGATTTGCTTCCATTTGTGGAGTCAACAGCAGCAGCTGCCAGTGCCGCTCACTTGAGGGAGACGCTCTGTGCCAGGGCTCCCAATATCAACACCTGGCTTCAGATACATAGAAATGTACTGTGGAAAATCAGCCTTGTGGAGAGGCAAACAGCCTTTCTTTAAACATTATTTTCTTCTTTTAAAGCTTACTTACTCTTGCTTCAGTGAAAAGTACTCCGATATTCCTATAAGCAGGAGTCAGCAAATAGCCATCATAGACATAGGAGAACTACAATTCCCTCCTCTCACTTGCTTTTTTCTGCTTCTTCAAACTGCTTTCCCAAGATTAGGTATTGTTGCATCGCAGTAAAACAGAATGCAGGGTGTTTCTGCAGAAAGGTGTTGTCCTGTGTAAATGAGGGCCAGGAGAATAGTTCGGCCATCAGATTTTGCAGGTAGAAACAGTTTGCTGTTGGAATTTACCTGTAGCACTTACCTCGTGCTATCTGCACTAATAGAGCTTCAAGTTTTTTTTAGGTTGGAGTAGGAGCAGACAGAGCTCACATTTGCCCACACTGTAGTATATAAATAGACAGCTTTGCAAAAAGACTTATTTTCATGAAATGTTGACTGAACTCATGTGACACACTTACTTGGATCACAGCAGTGGACAGCTTGCTTTGTGAAGAAATCAATACATTTAATCACTTCTACTAACAATCATTTGATGACAGTTTCCTCTGCTTAAACACAGCACTATTTCTTATCTGATTTTATAGGCTCATTTACCATAATAACTAGACATGTTATACTTATTAACAAACTTAATTTATGAGTACCCTTGAGACATAAGGTGTATTTATTTTTCTTTTATGGCTAAGAACCTGAGGCAAAAGGAATGAAGTGGCTTAAAATCACTATAGAGAAAATGAAGCCCTGAATACTTTAGCACAGCTACATGACTTCACCTGTCAGCTTTGGGAAGTTCTGTCTGAAATCACAACCAGGGCATCAGGGAAACACTCAAGTGCAACTCTGTGCAGAAACCTCCAGGCTTATGGAGATCCCCTGAGATTTATACTTGGGAAAAGCTATGTCAGAGTGACTGTGATCTATAGACATACACAACGAAACAGGTCAACACCAGGGCATATCTATGCCTTCCTTAAAGTCTTTATGGAAGAGACAAGCAGAGTTCATGCATGCTGTTGTGATCAGGATGCTTGGCTCTGCTCCACCACCAACCATACAGCTCAGGCTAGTCACAGCAGTTGTAAGCAGCCAATGCCTTCTATGTGCGTGTTCATGGCACTCCATTTTCTCCCTCCAGCTGCTGTGACTGTCAGGGATGCTGTTGCAGAGTCATTCAGCATCCCTGTCAGCCCTGGCTGTGCTGAGCAGGGGGCAGACCCCACCACAGCAGCTGAGAACAAGAAGCACAGCTACCAGCAGCTTCTGCACAAACCCAGCAACTCCTGCATACAGAGAAAAGCCAGACACCAGTGGTTCTGTCAAGAATTTTAAACATCCTTCAGGACACACAGATCATGCCATCTCCACGAGACCTTCCCTTGGGCACCCTTTCACTCCCTTCTGTTCACTGAAGGGATGGGGCAGCTCAGGATATTGCAACTGACAATGCTTCCTCTTGTCACAGGGACCAGCCTGCTAGGTGTTCATGGCACAGAAGTGATGACATCACACTGGCCTTCACTCAAAAAATGCCTCCGCACTTCAAAATCAAAATCTTCAAACACAGACACAAACTCTCCTGCACTGCTGCTTTTGAGCATCAGCTCCATTTTCCTGGTCAGCACTCCCCAAGCTGGTGTGTTGCAGATTGAGTTTTTGGCAAGAGCTAGAGGACTCAGCTGCACGGGTGACCATTGGCTTTGCAAGCAGTAAACATGCCCCTATCCGCACCCTCCCTACACTCAGACAGCCACGCCAGACCACAGGGTCAAAACTAAAGACTTCTACCCAAACCACATCATCATAAGATGTTTGATGTTCACTCTTGTTTGGTTCCTCATGGTACTGGAGGAGGTGGGGAATATCTTTTTCTAAGAGTCAGCTTAATTCACAGGACAGGGGGGTTCACCTGTATAAGACCCAGGGCAACATCTGAGAAAGATCATTGCCAACTTTACCTGGATTATCTCTGGAGCCAGGTCTCCCATTATCTTGATCATATGCTAGTCCAGGAGCCCCACAGATGGGAATACTA
Organism: Calyptomena viridis; assembly: GCA_013390005.1. Lineage (NCBI taxonomy): Eukaryota > Metazoa > Chordata > Aves > Passeriformes > Eurylaimidae > Calyptomena > Calyptomena viridis. The sequence goes on along the minus strand of WEIV01006668.1, from coordinate 261,716 downwards.
GGCAGGTGACAGTGGCAGCTGCAGGAATGCAAAACATACAGGGAACTTACAGTACCATTATGTTGTTCTTTTTCCACCAGGATTTCCCTGTGGCAGCTACACTGCCTTTATTTTTTTAGGTCACCTCCCAGGAAGAGCTGTCATTCTAATCTGGAGGCTGATCTAAGGGACAAAATGATACATGGCTTTTTGAGGGGATGCGTTTCCTTGGGCAAGACACTGCACATTCCAGCACACATTCATTTGAAGGTGTCCAGCACTGGGTAAGCAGCTTTTTAAACCATGTTCCTTGACCATTGCCATCTCCATTCCAGGTATTTGGACCTAGCTTTCAATCAGGTGCCAGGTCCAGGGCATATCAGAGTACAAGACTCAAGGCAAGATCTTGCCTGTCTGGTGCTCCACATGGCTGGGGTAGTGTGGGAGCAGTGCAGGTGCTGGATTTGAGACTTCTCATCCAATGTCCTCTTCAAGAGAGGAAATTAAACATGAGCTGTCCTGGAGTACAATGACTTATTTTGCCTTATTTTGGATGAAGTGTGCTTTACCTGACAACCAATGTCCGGTTCCCTAACTCAGCAAACTGGCTTGGAACCTTCTGCCTAAAATTAGCCTTCCTCATATGCACATGTACATACTCCTAGGACCAGGTGTTAACATTCCAGACTGGTGTGGCATGCCAGGTATGAGCACAAACAGACACTGCTGCTGCCTGAGAGGGGCCATGGTTGACAGCTTGGAGACCTGGTCTCTGACTCACATTGCCTCTCCCTCCTTTTTGCACTCCTTTTGTTGTTGTTGTTGTTTGGGGTTTTTTGTTTTGTTTTGTGTTTGCTATGAGAAGCTTAGGAAAAAAGCCATAATGCCTTGTGGGAAAGAAGTGGAAAAGCTGTGTGCAGTGTGGATGTGCCTTAGATGCCACCAGTGTGTCCTAAGGACCTTTGTTGGGTCCTTTGCTGGTGTTAGAGCCCCAGGATGGAACTAGAGAAAAAGCTCAAAAAACAGTATTGATGGGATCAGTAGGTCTGCAGCAGTGTCTCTGCTCAAAGCTTTCCCATGTCTTATTATTTAACGCAAGACTAGTGTATTACTATCTTTTATTCTGCACGGTGCTGATGACTTCAGTTTTGTCAAAGAACTGTGTTGTTTGCCTCGGTGTTGAAGGAGTCTAAGCTTGAAGTTTGGCCTGGATGTCAGTCTGGTGAGCCTGTAGTGATCTTCCTTAGTCTATACAGACACACACTCGGGCATAGAAAATTCAGGAGAGATGGAGAAGCATATTTCATACAGGAATCTGTACTGGCCATAGAAGATGCAGTTTAACCTAGAGGTTCAATCATAGGCTTGATTTAATTCTAGGGGGTTTTATGTTAGATGTGTGCTATTTTATGAAGAATTTGTTGGATTGTGATGACCAGAAAAAAACATTTGTAATACTTTTTTCTCTTCGCTGCTTCTTCCCTTACACTGGAACTAGCACTCCAGCTTCAATATGCAAAACTGATGGATGTGGGCTTGCCTCACTGTGGTTGTCAAGGCCAAATAGGTGACAGCATGTATCCAGATTCCCTACTTGTTTCTTTGCTTCCTCAGATTATTCTTAGAAGTAGAATTTTTTAGAATTTTTGCATAGTAAGAATCTCTCATTTGAAATATTTTGTCCTGAGTCTTCTGTTGTTTCATATGACTTTTTTTGGAGTTCCTCTATGATTCTCAACCTACACCCTTCTGAATAATCTAAACTACATACACTGAAAGCAGAAACTTGCTTGAGGGGGTACTCATGCCTCTTGGAATCTCAGACAAACACATTATCTTCCAAAGAATTTGTGTCAAGTAAGCTTGAAAGAAACTTAAGAAGGAGAGAAAAACCAAGATGGTTGATGTGAAGAACAAACTCAATTCTTACTTACATTTTTCTTTTCCAAGTATAAGCTTTTCCCCCTTTTTTCCCCAGCCAAATTTATTTATTGAAATAATGTTGCTCAGCAGATACCTCCATGCATAAGACAGCACTCTGCTGGTTTTCCACAAATGTGATCATATGTACTGTGTTATTCCTGTTAGAATCTTAATGTCTATGGCTGTAACAATTTCCTTTTTGCTTCTACTGATCACCTAGCCTTGCTGCTTGTCATCAGACAATGGTGTGTTGACAATACAAGTTAACAACCTTCCTAAACTTACTTCCTTATCTTATATCTAAGAACTATCAAATGCCAGAGGGAACATCTGTCACTAGATTAAAAAGGATGGGATGATATATGCCATAATTACAGACCTAATTTTGCATATAAAGAAAGTCAGATGTGATAAAAGCAGACCACCAAGACATTCAGATCGGCCCTATGGCTTGTTTTCCTTGTGGACAGTCACATACTGTTAGAATAGAAAGAATGAATTAAAGACATATAGAAATTTTGCCAGCAAGTAGTTAACTGACATGACTGCAAATAGTTTCACAACAGGCGATGTAGCTGGGACTCCGGATGCAGAATATAGGTAAAACTAGAACTGGGTTCTGGAGATAGAGGAAAGTCCAGTCTCAGTTAGTAGATATGCAGATGTCAAAGACATCTTAGGCAGACTTTCCAGAAAGAAATGAAGAGAACTGTGAACAGAATTGCACTGAAAAATCAGACATGCATACAGATATATAAAAACACTACATATTTTCCAATCTAAATAATAAAATAATAAATTGAAATAGTTTTAGGAAATATTAACGAAAACATGTGAGAAAAAAGTAATCCCAGATACAGATATTATCTACCTAGACTTCTTTTAAGCTTTCAACCTGGTCCTACAATGGTGTCCTTATCTGCAAATTGGAGAAACATGGGTTTGAAGGGTGAACTATTCTGTGGATAAGGAGTTGGATGGCTGTCTCAGCCAGAGAGTTGTGATCAATGAATTGAGATCTGGGTGGAGGCCAGTGATGAGTGGTGTCCCTCAGGGTGGTGGTGGCTTTGGCCCAGTGCTCTTCAACATCTCCATCAGTGACATAGACAGAGGGATTGAGTGCACGCTCAGTGAGTTTGCAGTTGACACGTATATGAGTGCAGTTGACACAAGAGAAGGACAGGATGCCATCCAAAGAGACCGGGACAAACTTGAGAACTGGGCACAGGAGAACATCAGGAAGCTCAACAAGTCCAAGTGCAAGGTGCTGCATCTGGGTCAAGGCAATCCCAAATAAGAGTACAGACTAGGAAATGCTCACTGAGCCCAACCCTGACAAGAAGGGCTTAGGGATTCTGGTGGATGAGAGAGAGCTTATAGAAGAAGTAGAGATAACTTTTTACCTGGGAGGAAAGTGATTGGACAAGGGGGAGCAGTTTTAAGCTAAAAAAGGAGAGATTTAGATTGGGTGTTAGGAAGAAATTTTTTACAGCGTGAGTGGTGAGGCACTAGAACCAGTTGCCCAGAGAAGTTGTGGATGCCACACCCCTGAAACTGTTCAAGGCCAGATTGGACAGACCTTTGAGCAACCAGGTCTACTGGAAGGTATCCCTACCCACGGCAGGCAGGTTGAAACTAGGTTTTTAAGGTCCCTTCCAATCCAAATCATTCTATGACAATTCTACGAAAGTCATATAATCAAAATCAATGTCTAAATGTTTCATATTTTGAGTGCAAAGGGACAAAGATTTTACCATCGTATTTTGGACAGCAGCAGAAACATAGAAGAAAATGTAAAATTATTTTGGGGTTTAGAAGTGATTCAAGAGGGAAGATTAAGCTTTAGATAGGAATGATTACTATAGAGATAACAAAAGTTGTACTTTGTATATTTAAAAGTTGTAAAGTTTATTTTTTAATTTAATTATAACCATTACATGAACGTTTACTATGAAATAGCAAGGTGAAGTTAAGGTGGCAAGTGTTTTGCCTAAGTATTAGCAAAATTTTTGTTCTGTGAATGGCACAGTGCCACATGATAAGCTTTTTCTTAGTATTTGCTCTGAGACACACCCTGGCATGCCAACTGTGCTGAAAGGTGATGCAGTGAGAAGAATGTGGAGCCACAGGATAACTGAGAGTGGAACGAGGTCTGCGTGTCTGCAGGCTCAGCCTCTTGCTTTCTTCAAGGAGCTGTGATTTTAAAGCCAGCTCGCTTTTCTCAGGAGTTTGTTCAGTTACATCTTGGCAATCTCCAAAATTGGAGATTGCACCATGTTTCTGGGCTGTCCTTAAACCACTCATATGGTTATATTTTTTTCCCCTATATCCAACTGGAATTTTCCTTGCTTCAGCTTGTGACTGTTGCCTCTTGTCCCTCTGCTGGGTGCTTGATACATCTCTTTTTTTCTCTAGCTATCCATAAGACCCATTATTTAAGATTCCTGTGCCCTCAGAGATAAAGGAAAATTTTTATATAGGTTGCTAGAAGTTTCATGCAGAAATACTGGTGGAAAATAGTTTGTTAGAAAGCTGAATGCACAGAGGGTGAGCAGCTGAAAGCAGAATAATTGTAAAATGCTTCCTATAATTTCTCTAAATAAATTCGGAGTGTGCCCTTCTTTACGATATAGGTTTGGAGGTCACAAATAGCAACTCTTCAAAATTAAAAATCACATCAAGAATACCTCACAACTCTGAAACAGACATCAGAGAGCTTGTGGGAATTACCACAGCCATCGAGGTTCCTGTTTCTTATGCTTGCACCAGTGAAATATGATAGTGCCACTGAAAACGAGGTAAGGAACTTCTGCAGTGCGGGCTTGCAAATCTGTGCAAGTGGAGTGGCTAGACTGCCTGGACACCTGGGGTTGTAAATATTTTCATTTAGTAAAAATACCCAACATCTTCTGAAGTTTTGTTTAGACAACCTCAGGTTATGCATACTGGTGTATTGTCTGTGGTAATTTTTCTCTTGCTATTGTCTCTCCCAGGGCCCTTTTTACAAGAAATGACACCTATTTCTGTGCAAGGAACATCCATTTTCGGAATCCAAGAGTCTCCCTTTCTACTTACCAGCCCACAAGTGCTAGTTCTGTGGGGGGGAGGTAGAAGCACTGCACAAAGAAGGAGACAGTTCTTAAAAATGTACTAAGACTACAGAATCAAAGAATATGTTGAGTTGGAAGGGGTATGCAAGGATCATTGAGACCAACTCTTAGCCCTGCAAAGGACCATCCCCAAAAGTCATACCAGGTGCCTGAGAGTATCATCCTAGCACTTCCTGAATTCTGTCAGGCTTGGTTGTGTGAGTACTTCCATGGAGAGCCTGTTCCAGTGCCCAACCACCCTCCAGGTGAAGAACCTCTTTCTAACATCCAAACTAAACCTCTCTGGACACAATTTCAGACCATTCCCTTGGCTCCTGTCACTGTTCTAAGAGAAAAGATTGGTGCCTACCCTTCCTCTTCCCCTCACAAGGGAGTTGCAGACTGCAATGAGGTCTCCCCTAGGTCTCCTCTTCTCCAGGCTGAACAGACTAAGTGACTTCAGCTGCTCCTCATACAGCTTCCCCTCAAGGCCCTTCACCATCTTAATTGCCCTCCTTCAGACGTTCTCCAATATCTGAATATCTTTCTTATATTGTGGTGCACAAAACTGCCACAATATTTGAGGTGAGGCTGCAGAGGAGCGAAGAGCAGAGCAGGACAATCTCCTCCCTCGACCAGCTGGTGGTGCTTTTCCTGATGCCCCCCAGGACAGGGTTGTCCCTCCTGGCTGCCAGGGCACTGCTGACTCATATTCAACTTGCCCTTGACCAGAATCCCCAGGTCCCTTTCTGTGTCATTGCTTTCCAGCATCTTGTTCCCTGGGATGGACAACCAGGATTGCCCCAACCCAGGTGCAGGATCTGGCACTTTCCCTTGTTGAAATTCACATGGTTGGTGACTGCCCAGTCCTGTGATTTGTTGAGGTCTCTCTGCAGGGCCTCCCTGCCTCTGAGGGAGTCAACAGCTCCTCCCAGCTCTGTATGGTCTGCAAACTGGCTTAGTATGCCTTCCAGTCCTGTGTCCAAGTCATTAATGAAGATGTTGATGAGCACACGGCCCAAGATGGAGCCCTGTGGAACCCCACTAGTGACAGGTCACCAGTCTGATGTCACCCCATTCACTGCTGACCTCTGTGCTCGACCTGTGAGCCAATTGCTCACCCATCACATGATGTGTTTATCCAGCTGTGGACTGGGCATTCTGTCCAGAAGGACCCTGTGAGAGATGGTATTGAAAGCTTTACTGAAATCCAAAAAGATTACATCAACTGGCTTCCCTTGATTAGCTGGTGGGTTACCTTGTCATAAAAGGAAATCAGGTTGGATAAGTAGGATTTTCCTCTCATGAAGCCATGCTGGCTGTGACCTTCACCTAGTTCAATATTGCTGCAGATTTAGATACTTAATGAGGATACAATTAGGCTGAAACTCTTTTATTCTGATACCCTCTCCTGAACAAACAGATTTTTGTCATAATGTTTGTCATGGCCTGCATTTTTATATATTATATATAAAAAAATATATACAATTATATCTGCCACTCATATTTTTTGAAGCACACAAATAACACTTCCATATACAGCTTGAAAGCTAAATCATCCTGTCAGATACAAGTCCAGAAGACTTTCACTGCAAAATTTGATATCTTTATGACCTTCTTCCCTACTCTAATGTGAAAGATGCAAGCGCATTTTCAAAAGGTATTAGAAGATATGAAACTGGATACTTTGAGTATTGCCTTCTGTGTGTGTATTCTAGATTTAACAAGCATATGTGACTGATTTCTCTATTGTTTCTATTTATCTTTTTCTGAATTCACATTAGGAGTTTATTTGAAACTTTGGTTTTTAACAATATTGCTGAAACTGATAATTTAGAACTGCAAAATATTCACCGGTTAGGTAAAATTCTTTTGAAATATTTTTAATCTGGATTCATAAAAACTAATATTTGTTAGTAAAGGTAAATTACTATGTGATTGTGAAAAGAGAACACTAATATTTTTGTAGGTGCAGTGAAAAACAGGAGGTCACTTCTGCAGCTTTCCCAGTTTCGTTTTAGTTAAACATGACCTCCTTAAATACAGGCAACTTAGAATTTAAGAGCATTAAGTTTCAGAACATTCAAAAGTTACAGTAGGCATAACTTATTACTGTTTAGATGTCAGTGGAATGGAAATACTTTCCCTCTGTCGCTAAAGTTTACTTAGCAAAACATTGCTGCTAAAACTTTTCCATCACATATACATGTGTGGATGGAATGGAATTCTAGGGTCGTAAGCCAGAACTTCCAAATCATATCCCATCTGTGGTTTGCCCTGTTTTTGTATTGTAATTTCTGTGCAGCACTGAGTGGTAATCACTTTCCAAGTTTACAGAGGACTGTTGTTGATTTTCATTGAGGTGTGGATAAGGATTAGCTATCTCTCTTTTGATGTTAGAAGATTGCCAGGACATTATACCAGGCAGGAACAAAAGTTTTGACAGATACTAGGCAAACATCCATAAGCCATAGATAATACTACATTATTGGCATTGTGCATGTTGTACTGCCTACATCTCTTTAATTAGGAAATATAGTCTGATAACTATTTGAAATTACTTATTGTTATAAAGCTGAAGAAGAGTCTCACTGTGGAAGCAGGAAAAAGTAATAAGACTGGAATAAAAACTCTAGGAAATGGGTCAATGAAGCAGCCTCTGGAGAAGGACACCTGAGGACACCCTGGAGAAAGGAGTCACAGCCTTCAGGGAGCAGTTGCACAGTCACAAGACAGCTGCTGTGAGTGAGACCAATTGCAGCAATGCTGTGCTGTTTGTGGGGGCATGTGGGTTGATTTTTGCTATAACTCTGCAGTTCTATTTAACTCTATGTTTTCACTCTTCAGAAGAGGAAAAATCAATTGTTTTGCATGATCCTTCTGTGGTGTTTCTTCCTCCCTTCCCAGTCTATCATTCCACTGATGAACAAACAAGGAATTCTATTTTCATCACAGCTCTAAGAAAAAATGTTTAATCTCTATACCTTAGAAAGTTGTGGAAAGCATAAACATTTATCTTAAAGGATTACAAGCAAACAATCTGAACAACAAGAACAAAGGAGATGCTTCTTATCCTTCCGCTTGGGAAGACAGCCTTGAGTTTCTAAGACATAGCAAATCAATGTAAGTAGTTGCAGGAATCAAAAGCTCATTGCTCATTGTTTCTCAAGATCAAAGGCTCCTTGTGTCCCCCTCTAAAAGCTGGGGATTTTTGCAGCCTGGTTAAAACGAACGNGAAGATGTTGATGAGCACACGGCCCAAGATGGAGCCCTGTGGAACCCCACTAGTGACAGGTCACCAGTCTGATGTCACCCCATTCACTGCTGACCTCTGTGCTCGACCTGTGAGCCAATTGCTCACCCATCACATGATGTGTTTATCCAGCTGTGGACTGGGCATTCTGTCCAGAAGGACCCTGTGAGAGATGGTATTGAAAGCTTTACTGAAATCCAAAAAGATTACATCAACTGGCTTCCCTTGATTAGCTGGTGGGTTACCTTGTCATAAAAGGAAATCAGGTTGGATAAGTAGGATTTTCCTCTCATGAAGCCATGCTGGCTGTGACCTTCACCTAGTTCAATATTGCTGCAGATTTAGATACTTAATGAGGATACAATTAGGCTGAAACTCTTTTATTCTGATACCCTCTCCTGAACAAACAGATTTTTGTCATAATGTTTGTCATGGCCTGCATTTTTATATATTATATATAAAAAAATATATACAATTATATCTGCCACTCATATTTTTTGAAGCACACAAATAACACTTCCATATACAGCTTGAAAGCTAAATCATCCTGTCAGATACAAGTCCAGAAGACTTTCACTGCAAAATTTGATATCTTTATGACCTTCTTCCCTACTCTAATGTGAAAGATGCAAGCGCATTTTCAAAAGGTATTAGAAGATATGAAACTGGATACTTTGAGTATTGCCTTCTGTGTGTGTATTCTAGATTTAACAAGCATATGTGACTGATTTCTCTATTGTTTCTATTTATCTTTTTCTGAATTCACATTAGGAGTTTATTTGAAACTTTGGTTTTTAACAATATTGCTGAAACTGATAATTTAGAACTGCAAAATATTCACCGGTTAGGTAAAATTCTTTTGAAATATTTTTAATCTGGATTCATAAAAACTAATATTTGTTAGTAAAGGTAAATTACTATGTGATTGTGAAAAGAGAACACTAATATTTTTGTAGGTGCAGTGAAAAACAGGAGGTCACTTCTGCAGCTTTCCCAGTTTCGTTTTAGTTAAACATGACCTCCTTAAATACAGGCAACTTAGAATTTAAGAGCATTAAGTTTCAGAACATTCAAAAGTTACAGTAGGCATAACTTATTACTGTTTAGATGTCAGTGGAATGGAAATACTTTCCCTCTGTCGCTAAAGTTTACTTAGCAAAACATTGCTGCTAAAACTTTTCCATCACATATACATGTGTGGATGGAATGGAATTCTAGGGTCGTAAGCCAGAACTTCCAAATCATATCCCATCTGTGGTTTGCCCTGTTTTTGTATTGTAATTTCTGTGCAGCACTGAGTGGTAATCACTTTCCAAGTTTACAGAGGACTGTTGTTGATTTTCATTGAGGTGTGGATAAGGATTAGCTATCTCTCTTTTGATGTTAGAAGATTGCCAGGACATTATACCAGGCAGGAACAAAAGTTTTGACAGATACTAGGCAAACATCCATAAGCCATAGATAATACTACATTATTGGCATTGTGCATGTTGTACTGCCTACATCTCTTTAATTAGGAAATATAGTCTGATAACTATTTGAAATTACTTATTGTTATAAAGCTGAAGAAGAGTCTCACTGTGGAAGCAGGAAAAAGTAATAAGACTGGAATAAAAACTCTAGGAAATGGGTCAATGAAGCAGCCTCTGGAGAAGGACACCTGAGGACACCCTGGAGAAAGGAGTCACAGCCTTCAGGGAGCAGTTGCACAGTCACAAGACAGCTGCTGTGAGTGAGACCAATTGCAGCAATGCTGTGCTGTTTGTGGGGGCATGTGGGTTGATTTTTGCTATAACTCTGCAGTTCTATTTAACTCTATGTTTTCACTCTTCAGAAGAGGAAAAATCAATTGTTTTGCATGATCCTTCTGTGGTGTTTCTTCCTCCCTTCCCAGTCTATCATTCCACTGATGAACAAACAAGGAATTCTATTTTCATCACAGCTCTAAGAAAAAATGTTTAATCTCTATACCTTAGAAAGTTGTGGAAAGCATAAACATTTATCTTAAAGGATTACAAGCAAACAATCTGAACAACAAGAACAAAGGAGATGCTTCTTATCCTTCCGCTTGGGAAGACAGCCTTGAGTTTCTAAGACATAGCAAATCAATGTAAGTAGTTGCAGGAATCAAAAGCTCATTGCTCATTGTTTCTCAAGATCAAAGGCTCCTTGTGTCCCCCTCTAAAAGCTGGGGATTTTTGCAGCCTGGTTAAAACGAACGAACAAACAAACAAACACACACCAAACAAACTGTGCTTCCTTGATCTTGAGGGAGAGCCCAGATGAAGTGAATGGTGCAATGAGATCCCATCTGCTCTACGTCATGAGAGAAGCTCTTGCTGAGAACGTTGCATGGAATGAAATTACACGAAATGATAAAGAGATGGAGAATTAAGTAGAAAACCCAGATTCAAATCTGGGTGCAAGTTGAATCCATTCAAACACACTCAAGTTGTAAAAGCATCTGCTGAAGGTTAAGTGTTTGACACATGGTTTTAATGTAATTAAAATTATTGTTGTATTTGCTGTCCCTCTAGGATGGATGTAGAGGTGATTCCAAATTGATTTACACTCTTTTGGCATGCAGGTAAAATGATCAGTACATAGCCCACAAAAGTCCATCAACTGCTTACACAGGATGCTTCAGCCGCTTTTTGTTTGTTGCTCATGGCACTCCATGTCTCAGATCTCACAGACACTGCTCCTGTGTGTGAGGAAAGGCTTACTTGAATACCCCATCTCTGGGAGGTGTATGAAGCTGGCAATGGCATGGCTTAGCTAACTAACACCAATCTGCAAGGTGGTGTCCTGGTCCCTGCATCACCAGCTCAACTCCATCTATCAGGAGCCTGTCTCCAGGCAGCTAGTAAAGCAGAACAATCAGATCCTTGCCTTCTCTACTACTGGTGAGGATGAGCCCTGAAGTTGTGGGCAGTATTCATGGCATGTGCCCATTTCATCTCTCCGCAGAGCATCAGCCCATGTTTAGGCACAGAGTTTCTCCTGGGCTGGGATCACACTGTATAATGCTGGGAAAAGAAGTTGTGGGGGTCAGTCAGGGCTTATTTTGGGATGGGTTCATAAATAGTTCAGATGGCGAAAGAGAAGAAGGAGTTTAGCAAAAAATTCCAAAGTGGCCGTGAAGATTAGTGTCAGTTCTTGCTGCCCTTCCAGAAATGTCCTCCTCCATTTCCTACTTTGCTGATCCAGCAGCAGAGCTGTGTGTGGGCTTCCTAATACCATGGCCTGAAAGGTATCTCCTCCACAACAGGTGTGAAACTCTTAAATGTCCTCACATTTTGACAACATGTAAAAGTCTCCTTGCACAGCAGTGTCAGTAGTGGGACTGAGGTACCCTGCTTTGGACAAATTTCATACAAACTGGTGTGAGTCAAAGGCATTTTGCTATCAGCAGTCTTCCTGGATCAACAGGGTGTTGGTGGAATTTTTTCTTCCTCAATGAACTCACTTGTTCCCTTTTTCTGATGTCCTTGAAAGTCCCTGAAGAGAAGGCAGAATGTACTGGCAATGTGTTTCTCTTTGTCTGTGCTTGCCATGGTTTCTTTGCTTGCTCTATTCATCTCTGCATGTTTTAACACCTCTTTTTTTACCCTTGCTTTTGGAAAGCTATCAGGACTTTCTTGTGTCATCTTGAGTTCTCTTTTTAGTCAGGCAGCATGTGTAGTCTTGACTATGCTTTCTTGCAAAGATTTTTTGCTTCTTCTCTTTGGGGTTTTCTTTCTCTCTTTTTTCTATTCCCCTTGTGGGTTTTTGGAGGGAGTTTGGGGAGGGTTTTGGTTTTTTTTTGGGGGGGGTGTTGTTAGATTTTTGGTTTGTTTTGGGGTTTTGTTTGGTTTTTTTTTTTAAGTTTGTTTGTTTAATTATCGGCCTTCATTTTCAAATGTCATACAAATGGGAAGCTGCTGGCATTGGGAAAATGCAGCCGGATCTGTAACACCTAAGTCTGTTGTCTGGAATAGTGCTCATGTGCTACCTTTTTTTTTTTGTTGAGACAGTGCCTGGCTGGGCTGTGTTCACAAAGCCATGTTGGTTTATATTGTGTTTTACTTCTGAGTCCTGATTGCCACACTTTTCTCAGAACATGTGCTTTTTGCTTTGCCTACTCCACATGCAAATTCTCCTTTGTAAAAGCAAAAATCTGTCACACATAAATTGATTTTCAAGTAGGGTAAGTTTGTAGGAAAGTACAACACCTGTATTTTTGCTGTTTGTTTCTGCTCATCTTCTGCACTTTGTGGTCCCTTTTGCAGGCAAAGTTTCTGGCTTATAGGGGCGTGCTCTCCAGAACTTACTGAATAAACTTTGTTCATTTTATTCAGGTCAAAGAAGTGCAGAATAACTAGTTGGTCTCTCCAACTGAGAAGTCGTACCTCCCAATGAAAGTCCTGTGTCCTTGAAGATGCACAACTTTTTTAAAAAATCATCAAAATCATCTTTTAGCAGAATTTTCAACCGGCACTCAAACATGTACTTTTACCAAAAGATGAAGTCTAATTTTGGTCAAATATGTTATGACTGGCTATGTATATTTTTCATAGTGGATTGTTTACCTAATCCTGAAGAGTATCACAACTGGAGATGCAAGCTGCCACACTGATGTTTCCTCTTTCTACACTTCTACTATTATTTTTCTTTTTAAGTATTTTTTCCATACCATTTGTCTTCTTACTTGTAATACTGTAAATGAGGTGATAGATGAGCTATACTATAAATGAGGTCATAGAATCATGGAATATCTCAAGTTGAAAGGGACTCACAAGGATCAAGTCCAACTCCTGGCCCTTCAGAGGACCTCAAAAATCACACCATATGTCTGAGAGGATTATTCAAATGTTTCTTGAACTTCGGAGTGTTGGTTCCCTCACCACTTCCTTAGGGAGTCTGTTCCAATGACTGATCACCCTACGGGCAAAGATCCTTTTCCTTGTGTCCTACCACTGGTCACCAGAGAGAGGAGATCAGCACCTGTCCCTCTGCTGCTCCCCTTGAGGAAGTTGTAGGCTGCCATGAGGTCACCCCTCAGCCTTCTCCAAGCTGAGCAAACCAAGTGACCTCAGCCACTCATCTTAGGTCTTGCCCTCGAGGCCTTTCACCATCTCAGCTGCCCTCCTCTGGACACACTCAAACAGTCTGATGTCCTTCTTACATGGAGGTGCCCAAAACTGCACACAGGACTTGAGGTGAGGCCATGCCCGAGCAGTGCAGAGTGAGACAATCAACTCCCTTGGCTGGCCAGCAGTGTTGTGCTTGATGCGTACCAGAATACAGCTGGCCTTTTTTGTTTCAAGGCACACTGCTGACTCATATTCAACTTGCTATCAACCCAAACCACCAGATCTCTTTCTGCCAGGCTTTTGCCCAACCTCTTGTTCCCAGTTTGTACATATAACTAGAATTATGTTATCCCACCTGAAGAATCCAGCACTTGCTCCTGTTAGATTTTGTATGGTTGATGATTGTCTGGCTCCCTAGTCCAGTCCAATCTCTCTGTAAGGCCTATGCCCATAAGGTATTCCACAGCTCCTCCTAATTTAATATCATGAGCAAACTTATTTAACGTACATCTGACTCCCATATACAGATAATTTTTAAAAATATTGAAGAACGATGGCCCTAAAACTGAGTCCTGGGGATCCTCACTTGTGACTGGCTCATAGCCTGATGTGACTGCATTTACTACAATTCTTTGAGTCAGCCAGTTCCTCACCCAACATATTATGGACATGTCCAGCCATGTGCTGGACATTCTGTCCAATGTGTGAGAGACAGTATCAAAAGCTTTGCTAAAATCCTAAACTGCCTACTTTCTGGCTTCCCTTGGTCAACTATATGGATGACCTCATAAAAGGAAATTAAGCATTAAGCAAGACTTTCCCCTTATGAACCCATCCTAGCTCTGACCAAAGACTGTGTTGTCTCTAAAGTGATTTTTCAATAACTCTCAGAATAACCTTCTCCATAATTTTATCAGGTCTCCCTGTCATCTCCAGTGTGAAAAGCCCCAATTGGCTCAGCCTTTCCTCACAGGAGAGGTGCTTCAGACAACTGATCATATTGGTGTCCTTCCTCTGGACTTGCTCCAACAGGTTAATTCCTTCCTGTGCTAAGGACCCTAGAGCCAGATATAGTGCTCCAGATGGGGTCTCATATGAGTGGAGTAGAGGGACAGAACCTCCTCTCTTGACCTCTTGCCCATGTGCTTTTGATGCAGCCCAGGATACAATTTGCCTTCTGGGCTGTGAGCACACATTGCTCAGTCAAATTGAGCTTCTTGTCAAGCAACACTCTCAAATCCTTCTCCTCAGGTGACTGTGCTCTGCTGTCAATCCATTCTCTATCTAGTCTGTATTTGTGCCTTGACCCAGGTACAGGAGCTTGCTCTTGGCTTTGTCAAACTTCACACTGCCTACCTTTCAAAGCTGACCAAGTCCTTCCTATTGGCATCCCTCCCTCCACACTATATAGCTCGGTGTCCTTGGTAAATTTGCTGAAGTTGTACTCAATCCCACTGTTCAAGTCACTGACAGAGGTGTTAAAAAGCACCAGTTTCAATATTGACCCCTGAGGAGCTATCAACTATAAACATTAAGAGTACATCCAGACCAAATTCAATATATGGAAGGATAACTGTCAGAAATATTACTAGAATTAACAGAACTTTAGTGGTTATAATGCAGCACAAAACACTTTTTCTTATATTTAACATCATATTTCTCTTACCAAAACAACTTCATTTTATTTTTACTGTCTCTTCCTGAAGAGAGAGCATATATAGAAAGTTTTCCTATTATATCCATACAAGTAGTCAAAATACATAATATAAATATATGATAGTCTAAACAATCAGTGACATGAATTGGTAAAGAAGTCAGCAATAAGAAATGAGAAATGTAGTGGCGTGTGTCTTGTTGCATAACACAACAACTGCAATATACAAGCCCAACCTGTCTCTTTTCCTTAAGCATATCCTTTAAATACAGTAGAAATAGGACACCTTTAAGTAGTGTCTTCGTAATACTTTCAGTATCTGCATAAAATGACAGCCTGTCCTCACGTTTCTTAACAGAGATAAAATCACCTGCAGGACCAGGAAGCTCTTTCTCCCTGGCTCAGTCAGCAAATTGTATTTCCAGGGAAACATATAGGACAGATTTTTCTCTCTCTCGTCATAAACCTATCTAAAAGTAGAGATAGAGTGAACAAAACTCAAACCAATAAACTAAATAGTATTAAAGCCATGTGCATAATTGTTTTTCTGGTTTGTGGCAGTTCTTCCAAGAGCTGGGAAAAAAAATCAGCCTAAGTCAACTACAAGTATCTTTTTTTCAACATCTTCAACAAACTGAAAGTTTGCAGATACTATATTGTTGTAGTTTAAACTCACAAGAGCTAATGTGTTGTTAATATTTTGTACAATATTACATTTTGCTTGTGAGTGTGTTTTTCAGAATTAAACAAAACATTGGATGGAATTTCCCAGTAAAATATCACTGAAGAGAAACATAATTCCCCTCTGCTAACAAAACAAATGCAAATACCTTCTTTTGTTTCTGTCTCTGTGCTCAATTCCTTCTTCCCTGGATTCTGATACAAACAAGTTCACTTCTTTGAAATGAATTTTAACTCTTGGAAATATTGTATTTTTTCTACCAGAAAAGTTTTGGCCACAGTATCTCACCCAGTTTTATTCAAGCTATTTCTGGAATACTATTGCCAAGTGCTTTTAAAAATCTGCCCAAGCATGTCAGACTGGAAGCTGTTATGAGTAGAGCACATCTGAATAAGCTCTTATTTCTGTGCCTTGGAAGCAGAGATTTGAAAATTTGGCCATAGATACACTCATTGCTTGGAAACCAGGAGACAACTGGTAAGTACACAAAACTATTGATATGAGTATCAGGCCATTTGAGACAGATTGCCTACATATGAAGATTTATAGTTTTTCACACATCTCTGGTGTTCTTAGCACTATGTAATAAACAGAAAAAGAAGACATGGTCCACCCCCTGCTTTTCCTGGAAGTCTGTATTTGAAACAGCATGTCATATTCAGGGATGTCCACCTGACTACACTGCCTGTCACCTGAGAATGCTAGTAAATTTTTTATTCTGCTCTTGTTTCTAAATTTATTATAGGAACATAACTTCCAATGGTACACTTTATTTTTGAACTGAACTTCTATTTAAAGCCCTTATTTTCTAAATTTGCTCTTCCCCTGCATCCTGGTTGAAGAGTGCAGTGTACTTAAAAATGCCGAGGCATGGTAGATTTTTATTGTGAACTTCAGGCTAATGGAAGCTGCTGTCACAATGCTATCTTTGGTAGTGAATTTTCTCCTCCTGCTTATCTTTCTAATGAGCCATCTGGCAGTCTAAGGATGCTAACCAATGGAGCTGTACTGTGCCATGTATTAATACAGATCTCATGAATCACTCAACAGGTTAGCTTTATAAAAACAAGACCTCTGAAACAAATTTCCACTAAAAAATTCAATGTCTGAGTAATTAACAGATCCCCTCCCTGCCCAAATGTGCAAAAGGGGTGCAGGAGTAGTGCCTCATCAGAATAAAATCAAGGGATGAGAATGATAAAGACTTGTGACTATTGAAGGGAGATTGTGTTGTAACATACCTCTATCAAGAGCATTACTGCCTTTCACTTCCAAGGTCCTCAATGCAGAAGCACTCCTGATGAAAATCTGGGCAAGGAGACACAGTTGCAAAAGTGCAAAGAGGCTTCCTGGCAGGTACACATATTCTGCATGTGCAAATACTCCCTTTGCACTGTTTGTGCTATCCAGTCTTTCTTTGATTTCTCTAGTCCAGGACAGCTACAGAAAGAGGAGCTGAGCCTCCATGTTTAGCTGCTGGGTTGTGATCTAGCAGCAACGTCAGAGTCCAGGGAAGGAAGTGGAAGTATGTTGTAAGAGGCTGTTCTTGAATAGACATGACTTCATGAGAGGTGCAGTGAAGTCACAGCTAGGTTTTTTACTGAGAGATGAAATTGCCTCTGTGCTCATTCAAAGAGCCAAGACTGCTGTAAACATCCAAGTGACCACAGGGAAATATTTTGGGATGTCTGTCTTAATTCCTGTTCCCATTGAGAAACTAGCACAAAAGCTCCTGTATTTACTGATGGGAGCCAACAAAGATGAGAAGATAAATCCTGGTTCATGTCCATCCCTCCCTTCCTCTTGCTCTAAAAAACATCGCATACAAATCTAGAAAGAGAAGGGCTAAAAGCCCACCTAGGATTGTGCTCCATCTCTTTTCCATCCTCCTTTGTGAAAAAGCCAGGATGGACAGTGGTCCTTCTTTGCAGTGCTGGGATTTTGCAATAAGGCCAGCATTTCCCCTGCAGTTGCACTGTTATCACTCCAGCCCCATGTCTGAGTGAGAGCAGGAAATCCCTTTCCAACTCACATGATGGCCAATGTCTGACTGTTCATGGCTTGTGTCACCCTCAGGACTACTGATCATGAAACAGCACTGATGAAACTTCTGGTATCAACTGCCTCAGCAGACTTTGGTAACTGACCATGAGAATGGGAATGACTCATTGCTTTAATCTGATTTGCATTTGCAACTGTTATCAAGTAAATAATATAATACTTGCCTTCTTATCCTCCTTACTCCAACCAAGTGGCAAACCAACACATTTTTATAGTACTCAAATAGCATAAATGAGGCCTTTTTACCCCTTTTCAAATGTTCTTTTTCCTCATAGTTTGTTCCTCTGCTTCTAAGTATTTTTATCTGTAGCTTGTGTTTTATATCATACTAATATACATATATATACATGTACCAATACAAGGATTTAAATGGTTTCATGCACTTTATTCTTGTTCAGCGTTGCTATTTGTCCATGTTCCTTACACTCAGAAGAGCAGTAATGCTCCACTTTGCTCACAAAAAGCTCAAACATCATAGTACCTTTTCGTCCACTTCTTGATTTTCAGAGGGCAGGGATGATGAGCATGAATTCTTGGCTGTCATACTGCCTCTGGGAAAGCATCCAAGATATCATGGTGGGAGCATGGAAATGAATGTGTTGGCATATTAAAGAACACTGTGCTAAAAGGAGCTGATGGGGTGTTTTTTTCCTTCAATGTCATGTGAGGGCTCAGAAAAACTTCTACTCTCCCATGCAAAACCGTCTCTTTTCCTGTGATTAGTAATTTTCCTGTGCATTAGTCAAAGTCTTTCTGGAAGTGTACTGAATGTGAGACTCATTTTCAGAAACCTGAGAGAGTGTTAACACCCTTGGAGGGTAAAGAAGCCACTCAGAAGTCACATTTCCCAGCAGGGAGTACACAGTCTATAAAATCCTCCAGTATAATAAAACCAGGTAATGGAAATGCCACATTGGGTTGTCTTTTTTGATGTCAAGCTTAATGAACAGTGTCATAAACTAGCCTTCTAATGTGAGGGTTTATGCCTTTTTCATGGCTCAATTCTCATTAATTATCAGTCGAAGTTCTTCAGTTGGAGAGGATCTACTACCTGGCAGCAAAGGCTGAGAGAGGCTTGAGAGCCCTGAAGTCCTGAGAGTTGTGTTTGGCAGTCCTGAAACCCCATCTCTGTAAGTCCCTGTACCCAGGCAGGCAGCATGAGCAAGGTCTGTTTCTGCCTTTTTGCAAAAGGGGTACAAGGCCTCTCTGCCATGTCTGGGTCTCTCCTGCCTGTTCTAAGCTGAGTGCATCCTCAGATTTACCTGACCACTCTGCAACCAACCTGATCATTTCTGCTGTCTGGGGACACAGAAGGACCTTGCCCTGAGGCCCCATCCTTCCCTGCATCCAGGGAGATGCATGCTCAACTCTTTTTCCTTGCATGTTTTCAGTCAATGGAATCAATCGTCTATCCAACCTTAATGATTCTATGATTCTAAAGTCAGTAGCTCTGAAAGGTTTACAAATGATGGTTCCTGCTCTGCAGACCAGTGTGCTGGTGCATGTTAAAACAAGGTTGGTAAGTACAGAAATGAGGTGAGAGCAAGGAGAAAGAGCTAACATACAAGGACAAGTTGTCTTTGAATAGCTGAGCACACAACTCAGCATCTGCCTTTTCTGCCCACATATATGGATGATGCAAGAAATATTTAGCTGCTGTACTTTTCACTCCTAATCCTCTCCTGCTCTTTCATTTAATGTCACATGATTTGGTTTTGCAATGGGCAAACAAGACTGGACCAAAAGGAAATAACTTTGTAGAGGCTACTGTGCTTATCAGAGAAATTGGCTTGCTCTACCTTTAAACAATCCTGTGATTTATTGTGTTTATCTAACAGAAAGAAAGTTGAAGCAACTTGAAGCTTTCAGCCTAGAAAATCCCCAACATATTGTGCTTCCCTACAAGTGGAGAAGACATGTACAAACATGAATGAACACCACTTAAAGCCTTCTTCCTGATCTTGTGCATTCCTGCACAGAGTTGCTCTGCTTTACATGTAGTTGAGCTGAATAAATGGCCTGTCTTGTATTACATCTTGGATAAACTGGGTGTGTAATGTATCCAGCCAACTTTAGTGTTCATAACTGTCACTTGAATAACTGAGCAGAGTGTTTCTGAGGCATTGCCAGGTTCAAAGACATCTCAGAAGAACAATCTGTTCTTGCAAACAAATACAAAATGTGGTGGAGAAAGACAGCAGGAAGGAGGGAAATCAATGCTTGATAGCAATGCATTGTCTAGATTGTATAAGCATTTTGGTTCTGAGGGCAAAATAAGGGATATAAATTCAGATTTTAATTGTCTTCTACATCTCTTCAAAGCATTCTGTGATAGTAATAAAGGACAGAAATTATTCTACTATTCTATCATCCTTGGACTATTTCCTGCTCTAAGACTCAGGGAAATGGAGTAGGTCACAATCTCTACCACTCTTTTCCAGAAAATGTCTATGCTTCGTTGCAGCAAGGAGTAATACCCTCTTGCTTTCATGCACTAGACCAGAAAGTCCCTCTCTCACCTCTGCAATAACATTGTCTGTCTCCAAAAGTGGTGGCAACAGCTCATCAAATATTAGAAGCCACAGTTCAAGCACATCAAAATATCTGAGCAATGGAACTGCTGGTTGTCAAGATTTGCAGTAATTTCTCCCATTCAAGCTATAGATCAACGTTGTCTGGCAGAAGTATACAAAAAGGCCGTACTTCAAAAAAAGCAAAAGATCTATAGCATCAAAACTTGTTCCTCCCAGCAAGGGACCTTTTTCCCTCCAGTCCCGTCATCTTTACACAGTCCTCACAACTTTGCCTCTGGTTTGACAAGATTTCTTCTTTCATTGCTCTCAAACCACCTCAGATATTAGGAGGTAATTCAACTGCTTCTTCCTTCTTTTGTGTGACCGCTCAGATGGCTATCACTGGAGGTCACAGCTGTTACTTTCAGGGTTCTTTATCATATTAAACTGCCTCTCTTTCTCTTGGTGTATTGGAAAGCTCAAAAGCAGGGTCCATCTTTCTCCTCTTGGGAAAAGGACAAGAACACCAGCATAAGCCCTGAACAAGGGCAAGCAAGTTTTTACATTCATTGTCATTTCCTCAAAAAAACCTGATCATGAGTCAGAGTTAGAGCTGGCATAATAGAGCAACTTCTGCCTTTCATGACACAAAGATTATTTCTGTCAATGCTTAGTTTCCATGGAAAGTGTGAGTTAAAAAAAGAAATGGATAAAAAAAAAAAAGAAAAAATAAGAATGTTCCCTGCTTTAAGTCCAAAGTCTGTACATCAGTTAGAAACTGTTTATAACCTCTCACTGCTCCTTGTTCTTCAATGCATTTCAAGGTCTAAAAGCGTATATCCATAGGCAGCACTCCAATATCCAAATGGACCAGATGCACTTGCATGTCTTGGGATGAAAAGCTTTAAGAAGACAAAGCTAGTGATTCTGATTTGCCTGGTTTGTCATCCTCTGTGATGTCTGCTTGTCACTTTGTCTGCTAATGTGATCCTTTTGCAGGACCTTTGACCTACTCTGCAGATGACTGCACTTTTATTCCTTGACAGTTTAGTAGTTTAAGCTCTGTTGCTGGTTCTTAAAAATGAGATGAGCACAAGTGCAGAAGCCATGAAAGAACCACATTTTCTTGAAGTATTTACAAAACCACAATGGAGAGGATCTAAACCTAGTGCTCTTAATTCTCACTGTGTGCCAAAGCCATCAGGAGAGCCCACAATGAGGATTTAGTCCATTTTATCATATCACAAAGGATCTAGAACTCTGATTTTGCAGTCGGTAACAATAAAGTGTGTTCTTCACCTAAAAGCAAAGAAAGGTATTTGGCATGGCAAGAACTGATAAGGTCTATGGTCTGTGTGACAGTAGAATGAAAGAGGATATTCCTGAAATGGTCTCATTTTGGTGAGTGCTCTGACTGATTTTATAGGAAAATGAAACTACTTCCAAGCAAAGTAGTTTTTCTGCAAAAGCTTTCTGCAGCACATGGGCCTCAGAAGCTACAGTGCAGTTTCTAAAGCTTTGTAACACTGTGAAAATGCAAAATTAGAAGTCAGAAATTTGAAGTAGCATAAATAATTATTTCCCTGGAATAAAGAGGTGTTATTGTTTAGCTTACTAACAAGTAACTTGTTAGTTAACAAGTTGACTTGTGGCATTTTGTTTTTTCTAAACAATGGTGTAATTGCTTCTTTAAAGGCATGTGCAAACTACCTGTAAAATTGAAAAGCAGAGGATGGAGAGCACTGAGAAAAGAGCACAAAGAAGAACTCTAAGGTGTTGCTCCAACTTCTCTGACTTTCTCAGTGTAATAAATCATAAACAAAGCCCTGCTTCAAAATCAAAAGTGTATTTGAAATAATCAATTTTATCCCCACTCTTTCACATACAGCTATCTAAACAGAAGATCAAACTCCTTTTTTTCCTGTCTTCTTACCAGCAAGGGACTTGTAGGCCTACAGGACACCCAAAATCCATCTAACTGCACATAAGACTCCTTCATAATGGTTTGATTACCATTAGCATGTCCAGCACTATTATTTGAATAAAAGGCATGATGTTTTGGTTTTTTGCTTAGTCATGTTTATCCTAAGCCAAAGACAATTTTTTCCTTGTCTAATTCTCTGCCAGTGGGAGAGAGCACAGCTGGGACTGGTGACCAAAGGGATATTCTACACCGTAGAATGTCATGCCTGATACATAAAGTAGGGGGAAGTATGGCTGATCTGGGCTAGGGAAAGGGGAGTCCTGGCATCAGTCAGCAGGTGGAAACAGTTGCAGTGTGCAGAAATTGTTTGATGATGATGATGATGATGATTATTATTATTATTGTGTTTTTCTCTATTTTCAACTATTAAACTGTTCTTACTCAACATACAAGTTTTACCTCGATTTTCTGCCACATTCCACCATGGTGGAGTGGGCTGAAACCACATTCTTCTCTGTATTAGTGCTTGTAACAACATACTTCTCCTGAAAGTGAGAAAAACCTAGTTTGCTTGCACACTATTTTTCTTTCTATCATTATGAGAAAATCATCACCCATTGGACAACAGGCTCAGACACACGATGTGATCTTTTGGGGGTTGTCCTATGCAGGACCAGGAGTTGGACTCTATGAGTCTTGCAGGTGTCTTTCAAACCAGGATATTCTAATTCTGTAAAAATGCTTACATTTTTATTTGCTTTTCCTGGTATATTTTTGTATTTGTCAGCAGTGCTACGAGTAACTAGGTATTCATCCTAGTTCCAGTTTCCTCTGTTTTCAGGGTAAACCCTGATGTTCCTGGAAGACTGTTTATTTAATTAGGTGGGTCTGATCTACTCCTGAGAATAGAAGGCAAGGTGTGGGGGAGGAGATTTTTTGTGTCTTCAACACCCTGCAAGAAGCAGATCTCTGAGATCACTGGTGCATGAAGCTACTTGGCAGGAGCACCACTCCAGACTCTGCCTCAAGCCATGCCTTCACTTAGCCCACAGTGCCCAGATATATTGTTCTCATTTAGACAGCCAGTGATTCTGCAGGTGGACAACAAGATAGCAAGAACCTTTTTTTTTTACTTTGATTCCAGATCTCTGCTCATGGCCCAATGAAGAAGAGTTTTCATTAGTTTTTTGGTTGTCTTCTAAGGGTTTATTCCCTACAAGAGTTGAAAGGACTAGGGAGGCCTGGCTCTCATTGATGGTTAGCTGCTTGTGGCTGCCCTGCAGAGGTGCTTTTTCAGGTGGATAATTAAAGGAATGTGAGGTCGATTGCATCTTCGATGGAGATAACTGAGCACATCTGCTATTCCTACATGGCATTTGCCAACATTGGCTCATTCTGTAATCTCCTGCCATTCCAGCAATCTCTGAAGGCAGATATACTCACTGAAGCATCATCTTCACTGTGGGTCCCTTCTCAACAGGTTCAATATTTTCTCTATGTTAAGATACTTGCCTAAGTATTTGGAGGGTATCAGTATTAGGTTTCTTTTGCTGAAGTGATTAATAATTACATCAAAGGAAGGCACAGGAAGTGTTGAAGCGGATAACCAAGTGAAGGTCTTATGTGTACAGGTTCCAGTAGATTCCCAGTAAATGTGTATAACAATAGACACAGAGTCTAATGGACAAAGCAGGACAATGTAGAGTTATTGCTAGGACAAAAATAAACAGTAAAATGGCAAAAACAAAAAGTAAAAAGACTTAGAAATCATGTGGATTATGACCAATCAGATTTTCAGACAAGCTTCTGAATTCTCCGTCTTTAAATCACTTGCAAATTGCTATCTGTAAACAGTTCTGTAAGTGCTGAATGTTAACAAGTTTTTATTTAATCAAAGTCCAAAGTAAAAAAATCAGCCAAACAACAACCAAACAAAGTCTCCATAGCAGGCTTCCAAACCAGGAAACTTAGGCTGCAAGAACTGGTACCAAGTACAAAGCCTGTGGCTCAGAGCTCCTCTTGTCAGGGGGCAAGACCCTGCTGTCAGCCATCCTCAGATCAAGCCTAAGGAAGAGTTGCCTATCATGTCTGTATTTTAACCACTAGTAAAAAAACAAAGGCAGCCTTTTGCCCAAGGACAGTGCCTTGCTGGTGCCAGCATGGTCTGCCTGTGCACCACTTCTACTGCACAAAATTTGAACCATGACTGTGAGACCTTTGCCATATTCTGCACTGCTGAATCTAGGAGCACATAGCAGGAATATCCCAGAGATGTCAATGCAAGATCCAGGCTAAGCTGTTGTGTGTTTTAGCTAACTCCTGGGCAATGCTGGTCTTCTAACACAATTAACAATCTAGGTAGAATTGGAAAATAATGTAGAGGCGTGAGCATCTGTGCAAACACACAGTGAATGATATTGTATTTGTGGTACATTCTGCTTATTCAAGACAAAATCTAATAAAGGAGGAATTAGAAGAAGCAGGGGGATGATTAAAACAGCGATGTTAGGGAAGTCATTCTTGCAAAAGTCACACTTGCACCTTGTCATTTGGCAATGACTTATGGCTTAATTGTATTCAAACTTGTCGAACAGATGAATTACAAAAAAATACCTTATATTAGACATCTGTTGTCAGAGTGGGCTTTAAGGAAAGGACAGAAATCACATGGAAGATCAGACTTCCTCTTTCCAGAAGAAACAGGACACCTCTAAAAAGCTGCGCATACGTAAAGGACAAAGTGAACAAAACATGTGAGTTTCTTTTGGTTAACGGCTCAAATGAACAGTGGAGACTAACGTCACAACAGAGGCAGGTAGATACACATAAAAACAGAGGAACTGGCAGAGCTCTTGCCCTGTGCCTGGTATTAAAGATAATTCCTGAAAATGCAAAGTTGGGAAGCCATGTGAGGATCACAAAGAGAAGGTTTATTTGCTCAGAAAGATGAGGTTTGAAGATGATATCAGAAACTTCTTTATATTTCTGATATGTTTTTTAAATTCCCAGCAGAATGCTGTAGTGGGCATGTGTGAAGACAAAGATCTGAAAGTTTCAGAAATATGAGCAGAAAAAGAGAGCTGAATGCTGATGACGGTATGTAGGAGTGAGCATCAGCACTTTCACACTGCTGAGATGTTAAAGTGAGTGGAAGGAACATTGTGAATCTATCAAGATATAAAGAGTAGGAACACAGAAAAATTAAGAGGGAAGTGAAAGGACTGAGTTTTGACAGTACTAGGTCATATCTTCAAAGCATGTTTAACGGTGAAACTTCACTGATGTTAGCGGAACTCATCTTGTTTCCCAAAAACTGAAGGTCTTAGACTGCTTGAAAGAGATATAGGCTAGAAAATGGAGGGACAGACAGAAGCTGGAATGTCTTACTGAGGTGAGCAAGCTGTTCCAAAGGTATTCAAAGAAATTGAAGAACAGGGTAGACAAACTAGTGCTGGGATTGACAGATTTGGGTGTGGCTCAGCCTGGCATGGGGCAGGAATGTGAACAGAGGCTTCTGCTCATGTAGTTTGAAGAAACAGGATTCAGACGAGGCTGAGGAAAAGACAGCTTGGTTTAGCATCAGATGGCTTGATTCCTGCTCTTTTCAAGCACAGCATGACAAGGGAGACTAAAGCCAGTAACCTGAACAAAAAGTTGTCCTCTACTATGGGTCTTGACCTGTGGAAATCTAGTTTCTTGTCTGCATTTTGCCCCATAGTGACTTAAGAGCTGGCAATAAAATCCGTTCCTTTCATTGGGCACTAAAGTCTTCCCTTAAACAAAGAAAATCAAAACTAAGTAGACTGCCAACAACTCAACACAATCTCTTGTGGTTAGGAAGTCACATCTGAGAATGACTGGAAAAGCAAATGTGATGAAGATGAGAACAGTAGCAACATTAAGATGCAGGTCCAGCAGCTTCATTTCTGATGGAAATAGATTTTGTGAAGGGCTTCTTTCAAAGACACACACACACATACACACACACACATCATTTGGAGGCAGCATTATCATTTGTGTGGAACAATTTTTTATAAAATGCAAGGAATTTGTATTCCTTCAGAGAAATCCAGTTCTTTTGATAAACCAGGAGAAATCAAGCTGCTTTACTCTGAGGTCTGTTTTGCCTGAATGATGGTTCCAATTGAATTGTGAGGACTACAGGGGCAACAGAAAAGCTTAATTTTTTTCGTAGACATGCACAAGTTCAGACACATGCAAGTCAGAATAGGTATTTGGATTGCAAGCATAACTGTGTTCCAATTCTGACAATAAAATATTTGTACCAAGTTGTCAAACTGTAAAATACACACTCTGCAGAAAAAATCTGTTACCAAGGACAGTTAAGGCAGATGTTGAGGAAGCAACATGGAGCAAAAGGAAGACAGCCAGTTTTCTGAATTGATTTATTCTGTTTTAATGCAGATACTTCCAGGGATCCTGACCATACAGGCCTGGATTTATTGTGTATTTCCTTCATCATAAAAAACCAATGAGCCACAAAGGCTTGAGCCACATAGATCAGGATCAAACATTCCACAAAACTCCAGTGTTTTTCAGTTCCCAGGTTTTAATCTCATTTTCCAGGTTTTAATATTAATTTCATATAGAATAGGTAGTTTTGTGCTTCACGTGTGACTTTTTTCATCTGCGGGGGAATCTTTGGCTGAGTGGTTTTTTCAGTGATGTCTTTTTCCTAGATACCACAAAAATAAATTAATGCAAGTTGGCATGTATCAGAGATAAAAGGAGACGTAAAATTACAGGAGATAATTGTAGACAAAAGGTTTCTTTCAGACTGAACTTTATCAGCGCTTACAATTCAAAGCTTCATTATCAACACTGTCTTTGTCTGAGAAGTTTCACAGCTTTATTCTGACAAGGCCTAATCTGGGAATAAGAGAAAACGATAACTACACATATGAGTAGGTGGGATTACATACTACATACTGCTACATACATATATATGCCAACCATATGCAGGCTCCTGACTGAGTGACTGAGTGGACAATCAAGCTCTTTAGACAGCTTGATGGAAGAATAAGGGAATTAAGTAACAGTCAGCAAGTGTTTTGGGGATGGACAGGGTAGCCCTGGGCTCCATATGGCTCTTGGCTATTGGCAGTTTCCTAGAGACTTTGACTTGGCAGAGACCTTCCCTCTGGGTATTGAGTCCAAGAGATGGAACACAGAGACTGGTGCTTGCTACCCATCTTTGTCTTTCCTCATGCTCAGATTGTAGGTGCTGTAGGTCCTGGTTCTCCTGCCTGTGGTTATGCTGCCAGCCCACTCCTCTGCCCAGCCTGTGGCGTAGAGACCAGCTGGCAAGGCCCACACTCATGTGCCTATACATGCAGACCTTGCTCACCAGAACCAGTAATGAGAATCCATGGTTCCTCCACACACCTTTGAGTTCCTCCCTCCTCCCTCTGAGGAGACTCAGGACATTCTTCTGCAGGGCCTTTTCTGCACTCTAAGAAGCAGGTAATCTCCACTTATCCTGGGCAATTTCCTCATCAACCAGGGTCACCTGTATGGTTTTAAACTGAAAGGATGAAAAAGCCTTCAGAAAGGCTGGCTAAGGTGGGTAAGATGACCAGTTCTCTTGGCTGAGAGCCTTGATCTCTCCAAACTGCACTGGGAAGAGAGAGAGCAGCACAACCTAGGTGGCAAGGGAGGCACTTGAGGTTCTCCTCCACCTCAGACACACTTCCATATCTATTCAGCACTCATGACAATGAGATGGGCTTGTGTGGGCAGAGACGACAAAGGTTTATGTTGATTCCTTGGTTCTCTTTTCTTGGGCAGTACAACCTGACAGTGACATTTTCCCTCCCTGATTGTGATCTCTTCCAATGCTGATGCCAAATCCCCACTATGTGTGTCTTGTAACCAGCACAAATTAACCAGCGTGGAAGTAATGTTAAATATCAGTGGGGCTTCTAGGCTAGCAGCTTATGCACAAAAAAAAAAACCATGAAAAAATGAAAAAAAAAAAAAAAAGAGATTCCCTGTCTTCAGTAGAGCATTACTCAGTCATAAGCTATGTACTTCTAAGCTTCTTTTGCTCCCCTGCCAAGACTCATAGAGAGAGGAAGTCAGAAGAGAAGAATAAAAAATAATGTATAGAAAAGGGGAAAAAAAGCATGTCTTAGATTAACAATTACTCCTCTCACTGCTGTTTATCAGTGACAGCAACAGAAACTAAGTGTCTAAACTTTGTTTTTAAAAAAATTGGTAACTCCAGAGCATCTCCATTTTCTTCCTTGCATTGTCCTATTGTGTAACTGTGTGTCAGGCCAGGAGCCAGAGCTGACATCACATTGCAGAGGACTGCCCTGGATCTTGCATAACTTTAACAGGACAGCCACTTGGAAAGTGTTTATGTGCCATTATGTGCCATTGCTTTTCTAGCTACTCTACTGCATTAGGGGAGCAGAGTCATTACAGGCAGAAGTATTAATTGCATTTGATGTCCATCATAAGGTATTACAGTAGGCCCTGATACTTCATGTCCTTTTCCAATGCCCCTAGAAGCAAAACTAGTTGTGCCAAGAGATTGCAACTGACTCAAGTGTTGTTACATTTTATCCCTGGATGGTTTTATGGCCTCAAAATGATTGGTGATTACTCTGTGGTTTATCATCGGAAAGATGCCCAGCATGCTGGTGGTTATGTAAGTTTAGGATCCATTCTCAGTATCCTGTGGTATCCTCAGTATCCTGAATAACAGCATCCCTGTTTGCGGTGGTGTGATACTTACTGGGCCCAAAACTTCTAACATGCTTCTTTTTTTCTGGCTGTAATTTATGTTACAATATGTGGTAGCAGACTGCAAAAATGTGAGGGAACTAGAAATGGAAATAATTACACACTGCTCTGCTTGAAAAACCTGTCCTTTTCCTCCCTGTTTCTACTATGAGACTTCTGACTGGACACTGATCCGCTCTCCTGCCCTGTAACAGGCAGAGGTTAGGTAGACACTGACTCTAGCACATGTTGCTTTCCTCATCTCACTGCTGGGATGAGTTCTGAAGCAAATTAAGATTATTAAATCCTGATGTAAATTAAGAGCAGCCAGCCTGTATCTTCCATAAGCACTGCCCTTTCCATTGAAAGGAAGGATTAAGAACATGATTATGGAAATGAAACTCTGCAGGGGACTCTGCTACTCTTGCAACAAAGAAAGTGACATGCACTTAGCTTTCTAGCTTCTACATGTTTTGAGGTGATTGGACACAAGCGTCTTCTGATGTGTTCGAGGAAGATACGACACTACTCAGAAGGAAAAGAAAAAGGGAGTGGGGGGAAAGGTGGCAGAATTTTCCACCAACTGAGATGAGGCTCAAGTCCCTACATCCTTCACTACAATTTAAACTCCTTGTGCAGACACAGATGAATTTACTCCAAATAGTATCAAGAGAAAAATCACTGCCTGTTTTTCTTCCAAGTGTCCCTTCTTGTGTAGCAGAGTGATGGTGATAATTTTAGAGTATTAAAAAAGATGTAAAAATTTTCTGTTTCATTTTCTTTTTTTATTGCATCTAAACATTTTTAAAGATGACAGCTACCAGCATGCATAAAGTGAAGATTTTTTTTGGTAAACTTGTTCTTGATAACAAGTCCTCACAAGGAAGATCTCTCCTAAAAACTTTGAGTGAGAAGCTTTGATTGTACTTTTAGGCTGAGAGAGAGGAGTTGCTGTAGAAACCTTTTACATACTGCAGGCTGTTGCCATTCTGCTTCCATATGGTCCCAGCAATTCTCACTTTCTCAGAGGAGTAAGTTGGGGAAAAGAAAAATATTAGACAATGCATTCTCTGGCATGTCCCAACATTTTCTCTTTTCTGGCCACAACATATCTTCTTTGGCAGAAGCAAAGAAAATGCTTTTAAAATGGATGAATTACCACATTACAAGGAATCAGTTCACAGTTTACCCCATGGATGATGATGATTTTATAACCATTTAGGTCACTATAAGGGTCATACTATGAAAAAAAGCCAAACAAACCCGGAACAACTTTTACTTAAAGAGCTTGTCCTTTAACTGGTTACCCACAATGATGTATAGGATTTACAGGGCATTAAGTATCCAAACAATCATACTAAGTATCCAGACTCAGTAATTTTCAAACAGCAGCTGACTTTAATTTTTTCTTTGGCATTTATACACACATCCTACTGAAAGCTTGATTCATTTCTTTTTGCACTGGAAAAAATGTTAAAGCTGGAATGCAAAGTCAAGAAAATGGGAATTCATACATTGCGTGCATATGAGGTTTAGTGATGTGTGTCATTTGTACACACTAGTTACTAGGGAAGTTAAATCACTTTTGGATACAAATTTTAGCAACTGCTTCCAAAATTCCACTAACTTCCATACTTTAAAGTTACATTCTCCACAACCTGTTATTGAAATATTTCTTGCCAGCTCAATCAAGCACCATTTTCTGAAGCAGAGATTTTTCTTCTTTTGCTCTGCAGGCTGCAAAGTGGTGCTCTTTACTTTCACTTACAGACTGGCTCCTACAAACTGGAAGTGACTGTCTCCTCTCTAATAGGAACACAGCATCTCTTGTGCACTGAAGGTTTTTATTTTATTTTTATCTTCTCATACTTCCTTCATCAGCAATGATAAAAATGAATGTTGTGTTTTTCCATGCACCAACAGGACCTCATTCATTTACACAGTTATTAGGAAAGCCTCGGAGTTGTGGACAGGCACACAAGTCTCTGTCAGTCTCAGCACACTACTGTTTCTTTGTGGTGGGTGCCTAATACAGTAGTGACACAGAATTTACATGACAAAGGAATTAAACTGTATCTTTAGCTCTGACTTCCAGATGACTGAAGAGCAAGTTTCAATAAAAGGAGTCATGACTTATGCACCAGTTTGCAGAAGTGCCTCCTGTACTGGGAGGAACAGCTTTGTGTTTGTTCCTTTCAGGCTGTTTCCTACACCAGGGGACAGTCTACACACCATGGGAGCTAGTGGTCTCTTTGCATTGGGAAGCTGAGACTCCCCACTCAGTCTGCTGGTTCAGATGTGGGTCTGCTATGGTTTGCTCTATCCACTGTTGATTCCTTCATCCTCTGGACCTCATGCTGTCCATATGAACAACCTTCAGAAGGTAATCGGCTTTAGGCTGGTGAGGTCAAGTGAGCCCCTGTGCTGGAGTGGTTTGAGAGGGTGCTCAGCACCTCGGAGTCCTCTAGAGCTTGCTGGGCTTGGTGGCCTCTCAAGCATGCAAGAAGCGCTTCTCCAGTGATGTGGTTTCCACCAACAGTTCAGCTAGTGCAGGAAATAATTTAAAACCTTATCTTCCCTTTCTCTGTTTGTGCCTCTCTACTGTGTCCAGCCTCCTTTGCTCCATGCTTCCACAGCTCTTGCCAAACATTCAGGCTTTTTAGTGCATTTCCCCTTATTCCCATTATTAAAAAAAAAAAAAATGCAGATGATGCAAAGAGTGCCTCTCTAGGGGAACTGATCTTTGCTCAGCAATCATTGTCGCTGTAACCTTCCCAATGGAGTTTAATTATGTGCTTGTGATTAAGCAATTATGCACTACCAGGAACAGAGTAAATCAACCCTTTTATCTCCACAAACAGGATATTTCCTGTGAGTGTTTCTGCCAAAAGAACATAGGGGAAAGATGGGATGATTTTGCATGTTACGTAAGTGTGTTTATTTTGGGAGCTCACAGCACTGTGTGCTGGACAAAGCCACCTCTGCTCCAGCTTCAGTGTGGGCGCTCAAGTCCTGCCCAGCACGGCTGGGGGACCAGATCCACACAGCAGCGAATGGCTGGGTCACTGCTAACTGCAGCTGTCTAGCTCTGCTCAGAAACAAGGAAATAGGTTTCAAAGATGCTGCACACTTGCAGATAAAGTTCCTCGGGCTCGATCAGATGGCTGCCTTGTCTGAAAGCACTTTGTTTGCAGAGAGAGGGATCTTGGAGCTGCTGTGAGCCTTCCTGTGCAGATAAAAGAGGAAAGAGACCACCCAAGTTCTCTCTTGCTCTGCATTCAATTAGCTTGTTCAGTGATGGACTAGCACTGCAGAATGGGTTTTCCCACTGATTGATCTTTTAATGTAAATGAGCTATGGTTTTAAACTGAAACCATACATACTTTTTTTCCCTTGGAGCTGTTCTTCCCTTGCATTCAGTGTTCAGAGTGTACTTTCCCTCCAGCTAGGATTTGCAACACCATTGCACTTGAGTGCCTATATATCACCCTTATTTCTATAAACATCCCTGAGATGGCCATTTGCCTCAAAATGTCTGTATTTCTTTATTATTTTTCCTGTCTCTTCTCTTTTACTATTTGAAAATACTCTGAGAAGTTGAGCTGTGCAGCTCTTTCCTCTTGTTCCTCCAAGTTTTTACACAGGAATACATAATGTTTGATATGTATGACATTTTTCCATGTATGTCTATGAAGGCATGATTACAAATGATAGTGATGCTTTGATAAAACTGAGATTCATTCAAGTACTATAAAATTTAACTTTGAAAAAGATATTGTCCTTTTTCCAATACTATATATACATATTGAATTTTGAATACTCTTATTCTTGATTTATATGCTCGCTATTAACTTTTCAGACCTTGATATATCTGCAGGAATACCTGTTCAGTGCATAGTGTCTCACCTCTCCAGAGCCAAACTGTCAGCTGAACAGAGCCTTTGGGATCTGTAACAGTAAAAAACCCAATAAATACAGTAGAAGTCATTAGTGATGCTAAGGGCTGTATATGAGGCCTAGATTGTTTTACACAATTTATTAGCAACAGCTATATCTAAGAAAATGAACCTGAATTTAAGCAGAATAAGTTTTAATGAAATTATGCCCAACTTCCAAAGCAGACTGGGTCAGTATTTTACAAAACAAAATCTCACCCTCTGAGTCTAATTTCTGTGTGCTTAAAGAAAAAGAAGCAGACAGATAAAATGCTAGAAAGGTATTGATTCTGAGTAATATTATAGTTACCTTCTTAAAACAAGGAAATGACAAATGCAACTTGCTGTTGTCATAAAATCGAAATTTTCCTTAGCCAAGTAGGGTATTTCAGAGCACTGTTATTTAACATCTAATCATGTTAAAATAGGAACTTCATAATAAATATTTATGAAGATGGTAGCTCATGAATTTTGAGATTATTTCTATTAAAAGCAACGTAATAAATCTGTCAGTTTTGGCTTCTGTATAAAAACTGACAAGAAAGTCCCTCAGGTAGAGCTGAAGATACTGTAAATTCTTGCTGTCAAGAGTAAAACTAATTGCACTTGGGTATACAGGTTTTAAAACAACAATCTGAATTTTAAGATTAAAATTATCCTTTGGTAAACTGAGCATCTACTTACGCTAATTTGTACTTTGTTTTCTTTTGTATAGCCATATGTAAAACCCCAAATCAGTGAAAGAATAGATAGTTTCTGGAATGATTTGACATAAATCTGAGGTGACACAGACTGAAGTGGGAACCAATTTGCAATACAGTCTGTGAGTTATTCTGGGTGTTGGTGGTCACAGGCAGTGTCGTCTCTCCTGTCCAGAGCTGACTGCATCTCCCAAGAAGCCTTTCCAGTTATACCTGGAAGTACTAGCTCTTCAAGATTAGACTTAGGACCTTCTGGAGGTTTTGGGAAATATGTGTCAGTGCATTTAGGACATCAGTGTTTTGTGGCTGAAGTGAAGACCACTAAAAATTAAGGATGGAAAATTGTTTAACATGATCCTAAAATTTCTTATGATGGTAATCCTTGGGCTCTGGTTAAAATATCAGGCTGGTTAGATGGCACTTATCAAGACACTTGTGAAGATTTGAAATAGATGATCAAAATCAGAAGTGGTGTAGTGGAAGGTGCTCTGCCAGTGGTGTTCCTTGGCCACAGGGGACAGAAGACTGATGTCTATGTCCATGCAAGAGGGCTTGGAAGCCAACAGTCTCTGTCCATAACCTTCCTCCATCCTATGACTTATCCTCCTGGAGCTCTGTGTGAGCTTAATGTAAACCAATCTAGTATGAAGGAATGAGGAGAATGAGAGAGCAGACAGCTAAAAAAGTAGAAGTTTCTTTCTTGACCATGCGGCAGGACAGTCTTTGTGTCAAATATCCTTTTGTCCCAGAGCTCACCCAGCCCTCACCCATGTTGTCCACACTCAGCCTCCTAGCAGCGCTTCACTTCAGTGCCCTTTCCTGCTCCTGTGGCCCTTAGGAGCTAAGTCTGTGACTCCTTTGCAACAACTGAACAAGGTTCCAGAACCTTGGGGACATCCCCGCTCCTCTTCAGAGACACCCACGGGGCTGAAAAATCATAGGAGTTGAAGAGCTGGCTTATGAAGTGCTGAGTATTTTGATTTCTTTCACAGAGTTCTCATTCCCGTGGCTTCAGTTTGTTCCACTGCCCAAAATAGCACTAAGGTATGGTCATCATATATGTGATGAAACAACATCTCACCCTGTCTGCACCAAGACCAATAAGCTTTTCTGCAGAATAAGAACGCTTGAAAATATTGTGACAAGTTGCAACAGCTGTCTTTGCTCAGCAGCTACAAAGTGAAGTCAGTTTTGTCCTCCCAAACAAGGATTTTTAACAAATTCTGTGTTAGGTCAAGAAGTATGTGTGCAGGACCCCCATGATTTTGTTACTTTAATCAATA
Organism: Calyptomena viridis; assembly: GCA_013390005.1. Lineage (NCBI taxonomy): Eukaryota > Metazoa > Chordata > Aves > Passeriformes > Eurylaimidae > Calyptomena > Calyptomena viridis. Next base: position 226,894 of record WEIV01006668.1, on the reverse strand, counting down.
GAGTGTGACCAAGAATTCCTCTGAAAGTCATCATCTCCTTATAAAGGCCCTTGTAGATCAGTTAATTTTTGTTATTTTGAATTTCAGAGCCTGTCATCACTTATCTGTTCACCCTTTGGACTGCAGACGAAAAATCTGCACTGTTTACAAACTACTGGGCGTGCATATCCTCACCTGAACACAGAAAACACAATACTTAGAGTCTCCTTTGCAGATATTATTGCATCTTTTAATTTTTCTCTGTTTTCTCTTTCTTGCAAGTTTGGATCCAAATACTTCATTTAATACAAATACCGAAAGAAATACAGTTCTCCTGAAATCTGGGAGCAGCAAAATCAACATATGAAGAAGTTTGAAGTGAACAGAAGAACAAAAACTCAAGATGTTACAGCAAAGAAATAATTACAACTGGCTATTTTTTTACTGTAGATGGTAATATTTCCAAAAATCAAAAGACAATTGCAAATTTTATTGGTCCTTTCAAGATAAGAAGAAAAGAAAATTAAAAAAACTTCACTGAAGAATAATGGAATTAGGCAGTTATCAAGAACAAATAATTGAAAATTATCAAGAAAACACATTTACAGGGACAGAAGTTCAAATAATCTTCTTGCATGATAAAATGGTAGTGTTCTTAATCATAAGCTGCAGTATCAATAAGGAAAATCCACGGTGTTTATTATCCACTCTCCCATGACTCATGCAATGTGTTATCTTCTAGCAACACAAAATGAACACACCAGATTTTCTCATGGTCAATTATCTGTACATCCCAGTGAAACGTTGGTTCAACATTTATAAGAAGAGCAGTTATGGTCAGATATAGCCATATAGAAATTAGTTTTACATTTTTTCCTAGACTTATACTTACCAAATTTCTATCTCCTTCCTGTCCAGTTCTATAAAGACTTTAGCAGCATGCCAGGTGTTTGGTAGTTCAGAGGTCACGGACAGGTCATTTTCACAATAAATGTTTTTTTCTGTGCTTAGAGCCCCTTTCAGGGACAGCCACCTGTCCTGCCCACCCAGAGAAGAGAAGGGGTAGGTTTCTAGTGAGATTTGCCTTGCATTCTCCCTGGCTGGAAGTAAATATGTCAAAATAGGACCTCTCTGCTTGAGATTGGATTAATAAAGTAATTGTATGATGTCTTGTAAAGGAATAATGCAACCGCTTCCATCTAAGCAGTGCTATCTTTGTAACTTTAATATTTCTTTAAAATGGAGTACTTGACTTCTAAAGCTCTTGTGTATTAGGTTTTCCTGAGCACCAATCATTACTATATATGATAATAATTATTTATAAATCTAATTCCTTGAGCAATCATCATTGCAAAATGCTAGAAAAGGCCAAAGTCAAAACCGTATTCTGTCCTGCAGCTTCTAGAGCTGGTGCTAGGGAAGGGTAATCTTCAGATGGCTTCTTCCCTTTTTGGGGATGGCTGAGAAGTGAAGCGATGGCAAGGCCCAAAGTGCACTTTGCACTACCTTCTATGGCAAGGCTTGTGCTAAGACAGTTTTCAGCCTTCAGGAGGGATCCTGCATAATTATGTGAAGGAATCAAGGCTCACTCACTTGAGACAATGGGTTGATAGAAATTTAAAAAGAAAGCGGGGATGTTTTGTCTCAGATATTCTGAATAATTTTAATTAGCTCAAAATTTTGAACAAAATATTTAATTTTGTCACTTTCAGTTCCATTAAGAAGTTTGACAATTTGATTTCTTGTCCAGATGTCAAACCTGTCATGTCTAAGAAGATTTTGACCATCCCTACTGGGATTGGTCATTTGATGGAAAAAATGAGGCGATGTTTCTGTGTTACCCCATGAGACTGCAATAAATGTGAACTCCTTTACTTAATCATCAGCATCGCAAAGCCTCTTTCTCAAAACAAGTAACTTGATAGTTAAAAAAATCACAAAGATGCACAAATTCATCACAAAATCAAGATTTACTGTTGCTTATTGTTGAATAGCTGTGTGGGAAAAGCAGTCTGGTGCCCCGAGTTCAAATCTACAGCACTGCATTCAAGATGTCTGAGCTCTTGAGAGCATTTTCTGGTATAGTGAATTAAATTTAGAGCCGTGCAAATCCAGCTTTGGATTTAGATTTGTGAGATTTACCTTTGACCTGGCTTTGGATGGAGATTTGGATGCCTGTCTTGTTCAAATATGAGAGCAGTGTGTATTTTGTGCTACCTTGCAGGATACAGGGAAAGGGTGTAATTTCTAGAGGGAATATTTTACCTACTGGCCAGGAATTCAGGCTAAGGCATCTGCTTATTTCTATGTCTCTTCTTTTCTCTAAGAAATTGTCTGCAATACGAAAAATTTCAACTAAATCCTCTTGATGCAAAGTGCAAACTGGTAAAATACCATCAAACATTGGGAAGTTGCAAATAAAGATCTGGGTAAGTGGATTAATGTGTAGACTTCACGGAAACCATAATAGACAGTTTTTCAAACAGCAAATCAGATATGGCTTGTCAAGGAAAGTTAGAGTTTGCACTGTGATATCTTTTGGGTTTTCTGTTTCTTTCATGAGGATAGGGAAAAGTAAAGCTGAGGAGAGAGTTTCTAGATGTCCAGAAAGATGCTTGAAAACACTGTGTGAGGAAAGACCTTTCTGGATGTTTTAACCAAACTTTTAACTGCTGAACCATACCCAGCCTTGAGACAAGAGATGTCCTCACTGACAAGACAAAACCAGAAGAAACTCTCTGTGAGGTCTCCATGTGGCTGTCATCCTCCATCTAGTCCTTCCTACCCATAATTAGCACCCACACATGGGCATCAATGTCAAAAGCCGCATCTTTCTCCTAATCTGGTTTCAAAATACTCTGCCATCTCAGCTGTCCAGATTTCCTGTACTAATGGTTGCCATGACAGGAATTTTCTCTTTAATCCTTTTTTGGAGACACCCTTTCATCTACAGCAGTGATTATATTGGTCACAGCTTCCTGCTGAGCCCTGTCTGTTTGCTAAAAGAAAAATGGAAACAAAAATGGAAAGCCAGCCAATGTCTTTCCTATATTCAATACAGAGTAACAGTATACACAGCCAAAAAGTAAAATAAATAAGATTAAATTAAATCAAAGAAGTACAATTAAATAAATAGATAAAAATTAAAAATGCTAGTAACTATTTCTGTCCTTGTTAAAAAAAAATAGTAAAAATGCAACTTTTCACATTGTATCTGCTTCAAACTGTGAGTAATAAATTTGTCTCATTGATCTTGGTTTGAGGAGAAATCTCTTGGGCAAAACCTAGAAAGGACATCTATCGATTGCAAATTTCTCAGACATTAGGAGTTAAAAGGTAACTCCTGGAGCACGTCAGAGCCCATCAGCCTCCAGCACCTTATCCTTTGTGCCCACTCTGGCTGTCCTACACCCTCCAGTCACAGGACTGGGGGGCTCAGCATGGCACCACTGCTCCCTGAGCACGCAGGCATATCCCTTGCACCACCACTGTGACCTTTTTTGTACTCACCTGCCATCAACTCAGTCTGCATTGAGATCCTGAGCACCATCAGGTCCCAGCAGTGGCTTTGCAGCTGTGCTGAGCCAGAGGAGGCACTTGCAGCAGGTGAAAGGGCCCATGCCTTTGTCTGCTCAAACACCCCAGGCTCAGCACATGGATCACTCACTCCTCCTCATACAGTCTTTTCTCTATTGTTGCTTTGCCTACACATTGTTGCACTATTGTTAATAGTCTCTACATATTAAAACACTGTAATTATAGGCTCCAGGTCAAGCTGCAGTTAAACAAAAACCACCAAAGCAATGTCTAGGTTTCTCAGTGGGAGTTTCCTATGCAGCGTGAATCTGTGTATCTTGAGGAAATACAGAAGGAGAAGGTGGTAATTAAGAACGCAGTGATACAAGTAGGCATTTCGGTGGCTTTATCAGAGTCATTGAGGTCTGTGAACACCCTTTAGCTGAAAATATGGACCTGTTTCAGCCAGGAAACAGGACAGGAAAAAGGATATACAAAAAATGTGTAAAAAGAGCAGCACATTGAAATGATACATTTTTCCACCTATGCATACAAATGTACAATGACGAATTTGAAACCATGTTCCCCTGGTATCTTTCTCTCTTTCCCAAAGCTAGTGTGAGAGAGAATGTTCCCCAACCCCAGGCAGAAATGCAGAGCTGGAAAAAACACAGGAAGCATTCAGTGGCCTGGTCCAAATCGAAAACTGGAAGAGATTCCAATGGTTTCTGTGATTCCCAAACCTTATACATTCACAGGGGCACACATACAGCTGTAGGTGGGAAGATAGCTTTTGGTATGCTGAAGGATTCAGGTGTCTATCTGAGCTTCCTAATTCTACTGAAAGCTCTGCTGTTTCAGAGCCTTCTTCTTCCATGTTGCTGCTCCTTTCCCTTGGGTTTTTCCTGTCCTTCTTGTTCAGGTAAACACCATACCAAGGGAGGAGGAAAAGGCTTGCGCAAAGTGGTATCTGCAGCTCAATCTTCTGTGAACTCTGTGAGCTGAGGACTTCTGTCATTCTCTTCCACCAACACTGTTTCCACAGTGGTTTTCATAGCCAGGGTTGTCTGTGTCCAAGACGAGCAATATAAAAGAAAGCTCACAAGGAAATTCCAAATCAGAGCTTGCTGGGAAGAGAACTCAAAGTTGAGGATGATGTAGTGCATATAAAACTTGGGGAACTGAATAAAGAATGAAGAATGGGTTTTGGATATCTCAGTCTCCAGCTAAAAGGCCAAAAGCAATACAAAATAAAGCAACAACTGTGAAAATGAGAGGAAACAAAGTACATTTTCCTTTCTTCCTGATGGACTCAGTTTTGGACTCTTCGATGACAGTCTATTAATTTTTTTGTGTTTTGGCATCAGAAACATTATGAACACATAAAAACATGTATTCTGCTGAATCTTAAAGCTTACTTTTAATACTAATAAGTCTAGGGCAAGAGGTCTTTGCACACACTCTAAAAATATAGATATTTTAAAACTCTCTCTAAAGTTCAAGATATTACCATCCCTATCTGGGATTAATTACAATGAAACAGAAAACAAGCACTCATCATCAGACATCCAAGCTAGTTGAATCCTCTTGCCAGGGAGATCTTCCGGGGAGCACTGTGGATTCACAGAAAATGGAACAGATGTAGTGACTCGGGTTTTGGACTGTCAGTCATCCACTCCTTTTCTTTATCAAGGGCCACACATTCTGATTTTTTGACATACTACAGCCAAAGCTCAAACAAGCTCAGCAAGACCTCACTCTTTACTCCCTGAGGTTCGTACTGGGGGCTTGCCCCTGATCCAGATGGGCTGGTGGTTTCCCCAGAGCTCCTTTTCCTCTGCTTTGCTTTAGTCCAGGCATTCTGCAGGCTCTCTGAGTTTCCATCTGCCTCCCCCTCTGAATTGATTTCTAGGCTTGCTGAGAGGTCATAATTATGTCAGTGCTCCTTTGTATCTTTCTTTGCTCTGCTGATCTGTACACAACTGTCCTTTGGTTGCTGCAGTGTTTTCTGCTGCCCTGTCAAAGCCTGCCTGCTGAGCTTGCTCTGCTACCCATTGAGCTCAGCCACCTCCCCCTCTGCATTTCCATGTGGCACAGAAAATGGCAAGTCAGAGATGGGAGTGGAGTGCCAATGGACTGTCGAGGCTAGGAGAGCCTAACGTCCCAGGAACAAGGTATGCTGTCTGTAGTATGCCTGTAGCCACATATGGTATTGCACAATGTGCTAGCCCCAGGCACAGCTTGCCAAGCCTCGTCTGCGGGCTTGCATAACCTTCCCTCAAGTGCCATGGAGGGCATGCTCTACCTATGCTGAGCAAAGGAAAAAGCCAGCAGAACTCAGCATAGTTCTCTTCCAGAGAGCTGTCTTTATCCTGGCCACTGTGTAGAGAAGGTAATGCAGCTTGTAGTTATGCTGCAGAACTACTCAAAGACCTCACTCAAGTTTAGACTGATTCTTGCCATGGTTCACTAGCGATCTGAGGACAACAGTGCATAGCTCTGCTGTCAAACACACCTTCTGCAGGCCCACTTCTGTTTCCTGTTTTGCTTGATAATCTTATATCTCCTCCTGGCTACACTTAAACATATTTGTAAAGGCTGATCACCTTTAGATCCTGTCATGCAATCTTTATACGGAATAAGATTGCCTTTTATTCTTACAGAGAAGCTGAGGAAGGGCTTTTTGTGCATAGGAACCCATGTGAAAAAAGAGGCAGAGATCAGAGCTTCTGTGGGAAAACAAAGGTCCCTTTTATTATATTCTTCAAGTTCTGAAATAAATTAATGTATTCAAAATTACAACAAATACAGAAATTTATAACACTTACTAGAACAAGAAACCATGTTTTTTTTCCATTCAATACCCCAAAATAAAGTAGGTATCTTCACATTCACCAGTAGCCAGCTCCAAGGTAGTCCCCAATGTCCGTCAGACATCCTTGGATGGGATGCTGCTGTGGACAGAAGTGGACAGCTCTGGGAAAAGCTTCCCTTCCCCTGGGACAGGTGGGTGTCTCCACTTAAGTTGCATGGCTGAATTTTCTAGGGCTGAAGTTTCACTCCAGTGTCCACTGCAGAGGACTTTTGGAGGGATGAACAGCTTCTTCCAAGTACCATTACTACATCCAGTTTGCACAGAAGTTGGCTTTTGCTTTGGCAAACAAAGACAGGGACTGTCAAAGTAGAAATACAGTCAGGAGTAAATACAAGTGATTTCCAGTTTGGACTGTGGTGTTTATCTATTTTTCATATGTGTGGAACAGGTAAATTTACTGCTTTCTTTACCACCTAAAAATACTCTGTTCAAAAGGTTGCTTCCAAACTCCCAAATCTCATAAAAATATTTGTTTCGTGTCTAATTTCTGGGGTTTTTTTAATTATCTTCTTTCTACAGAGACATTTTACAGCTTTAATCAGTCAGATGTCCTATTGTCTATTCCCTACATAAAGTCCAACATACAAAAATAATAGGAGCTGGACTGTTGTATATACTTTTTTACTAGAAAGCCAGTCTTTGAAAAATGTAGTCATGACTTTCAGCTACTTTAAAATGTGTCTCAAGCTCTGCCAGTTCATAAGTCTTGCTGTTCAAACTACGAATGTAAGGGTACTTCAGGAACCATCAGTTGTGTTCAATAAGCTGTGACGATTTCTTTCATCTAGATCTCTTAAGTCATCCCAGCTCTGGACCTCAGTTGCCATATGGAATACCACTTTGTAATACAATCTGAAACACACTTTCAGCTCATAAATGTGCTTGTGTTTAGAACTACAAAGGGCACTTCCTGGCCATTCAATAGGGTTTCTCTCTCTCTCCCCCTCTCTGTCCCTCTCCATCTCTGAAATTATGAAGCCACTTGGCCTGTTATTTTGTTCATACCAACTCAATTCTCATGTGATATCTTATGAATAATAATGAAAGTACTGCTTTATATAGAACACAGATACTGATCCTCACATATCAATTACTTTTAATCTGTTATGTTGTAGATGGTGCTTTGCTGAATACACTTTCCAGCTACTTCTAAGAGAAATTTTAAAAACTTCAAAATGTGCAGCTACTGCATCACACTGTGAGTTAAAAAAAAAGTATCTGGCAAGTAATCTGTCTCATTGTCAACATATTTTTGTACAGTATTTTTTTCTTAGACTCCATTTTTTTTTGTGTCTTCCAGCAACACTGAAATGCTGAATACCATTAGGTAACTATATCTGCTTGCATATTGGTGCTTTCAGAATATCTGCAGTGCTTGCATATCTCAATGACTTCGTAGCTTGGAGTTCAGTGAATAATGTGAAAATTGCACACACATAAGGCAGACTTACACTGTCTCCTTTTAAAAAACATTTCAGAACAATCTATTTTTCAGCTCTGAAAGGCTTATTTTCTCTTTTCTGTTGTACACAGGAGATGTTATGAAAAATGAAGAAAGGAAAACTCTGTGCAGACTGAGCTAGAATATGCTGTATGCAAGACAAAGCAAGCTTCTAAAAAATCTCGTGTAATAATGGTGTAAAGAGGCCAAGGGGCTGTTTCTCCTGCCTCCCAGTCAGTGTTGTCCATAGCCTGACACTATAGCATGACACAGGACCGAGAGCTGATGCCACCTGGTCAGGAGCATCCAGCCTGTCTTGGACCCTGTCTTGATGGTGGCAGGGTGTCTTTTGATCCTTGTCTGCTGTGAAAATATACAGAACAGAAAGCAACTGCTCTGCTCTCAGGCAACAGGGAGTATTGCAGAACTGGAAAGCCACACAGAAAAACTCCCTGAGCATCAGAAATGCTGTTCTATGTTCAACCTCTCTGCCTCTGGCCAGCGAGAATGCTCGGGCTGGAGCCAAGGAGGCAGAAATGTGCCCAGCAGCAATTTCCCCAGCTTTTGAGGAGCACTCATTTCTTTCCCAGGTAGCTACATGAAGTAGTACAGGAATGTGCTTTTCCTCCTCTGAGACAATGCCAGCACCTTGCTTTTGTCTGTTACTTCTACAAGACCGGCTGGGTTGCTGTGGGGAGCAAACAGGGCTCCCGTTGCTGTCTGTTGGTCTGGAGGATTGCCAGAAAATCATGGGGTTTGTGCTGTGGGCAGTAGGGGTGTGCAAGGACCCTGGGTCTTCTGCCACCAGAGACTAGAAACAGACACTTGGGTGGGAGTGAAACATGTGCTGCCCAGGAGGGGTCCTGGTGACCCCATCCTGCCCTGATGCCTGCAACTCCCCACAGCTGTGGGTGCCATGGCACACCATGAAGGTGCTGGGCTTCTGCGGCACAGATGTGGTGCTGCTATGCCTTGGACCCACAAAGAGTGGAAGGACATCAAACGAGCATATGCCTCAGCAACGGCCCTTCCCAGCAGCCAGCTGTCCTGACTGCTCAGAGCCATATGTGCACTAAGGCCCCCAGGCCCTTCTGGAAAGGAGCTTTATTTGGCCTGGTACAGGCTGGGCACAAAGGTGCAGCCTGCTCTCCTGGCACACCACTCAGCTCGGCTGTGCTGCCAGCGTGTTTGCATCCAGTGGATTGTTACAGCAGCAGCAGGAGGTGCAACAGTACAAATTGGAGAGACGTGTGTGGGGATGTCATTTACTCCTTGGGGTCAGCACAGAGGAATGGAGCTGCGGTGGTGAGAGCTGAGGATTGGTTTGCACATAAAGAGTTTAAATTAAGGGATTTCCACCCCGTAAAAGAAGCAGCATGTAGGTGGTGTGGCAGAGGCCTCTGAAATATTGTAGAAGAATAGAGATGTCTTAGTTCATTGTGGCTCATAGCACAAGTACTGAGCAGTACAAAGGAAGAATAAAAAACCCTAGAGCAAATCCCCCTACAGCCAGCAGGAAGTCAAACCTAAAATGCATTGTCAGAGGATAATCTACCAAAAAGTATAAACAGTGAAAAGTTATTAGACGTGGGAAACATCAAGCAAAAATCATACATCTTAGGAGGCCTGGGATACTAGAGACAGATACTCCATTATTTACACATTTATAAGCATCCAGTACTTTTAGGAAAAAAAGCAAGAGACTAAATGGCACTGTGGACTGATTCAGAACAGCTGTTTTTCTGGCAAGTTCATGGAATAGTTGCAAGAGTATTCAATATTTGTCAAGAATTATTTTAAATTTCCTTTTAAATTTTTTTTTCATAAATATATTAGGGAACAAAATTAATACCATAAAAATAAAAAAGCCACAATCATGTGTTTGAAAATATCATGAAGTTAATGAGGAAGATGTCTATTCTGCATTAAAAGTATATCAGAATGAGGAGAGAAAAAAAACAAACAAAAATGCAGAAGGGTCTAATTACAAGAAGACAACAAACCACAGAATTTTTTTTCCTCTGATGTAAAAGTTATGCTATTTATATGCAGTGAGGATAGAAAACCACAAGTTTTAATGGAATAGGAAATAATAATTTTTAGTCCTTTTTCCTAGACTGTAGCTTTGAAACTCCAAAACCTGGAAAGAGGAGAGGTAGATATAATGATGTGCTGGTCAGTTGGTGACAAGTGATGCAGTTTCCATGGATCTGTCACTCTGAAAGAGTGGAAACTGTCCTGGAGAGTTTTGTGTGACATGGAGTATTGAACAGGGGTAAAAGATCTACAATTGTGTTACACTGAGTGGTGAAAGCCCTGCACACTCATAGCAGACTTTAATCAATTCCCATGAGCTGCAAGTGAAACAGTCACAGGTCCTTGGGTTACGTATGAAATTTTTAGGTTCAGTTTTTGCTTCCATTATTCTTTTTTCATTTGTGCCTTTTAATAAAGTGATGCAACTCAACCTGAAGTCACACAGGACATCCATGATCTCAGAATTTCTCCTCTGTGCTCCTGGTCATAGCATCCCCACTGGCCAATATGACCACTGAAAACAAGATTCAGCCTCTTCAGTCAAGCTCTGCCTAAGTCCCACCTGACCAAAACTTGGTCTGGAGCAAACTGAACATCAGCTACCATTTTTAACCTGTGTCTTCTAGTTAGTCCCAAAGCAGTTGTTGGGGCAACTTCCTCATAAGAATCATTGAGTCCAGCTCTCTGCTCCTCATGGAACTACCCAAAACTTGACCTTATGACCAAATATGTCATACAAATGCTCCTTGCACTCTGCCAGGCTTGGAGCCATAACAATTTCCCTTTGAATCCTGTTCCAGCGACTGGCCACCTTCTCAGTGAAGAACCTTTTTGCAATGCCCAATGTGAACTTACCCTGATGTAGTTTCATTCTACCTCCTCATGCCCTATCACTGGTCACTACAGAGAGATCAGCACCTGTCCCTCTTGAGGAAGTTGCAGGCTGCCATGAGGTCACCCCTCAGCCTTCTCCAAGCTGAGCAAACCAAGTGACCTCAGCCACTCATCCTAGGACTTGCCCTCGAGACCTTTCACCATCTCAGCTGCCCTCCTCTGGACACACTCAAACAGTCTGATGTCCTTCTTACATGGAGGTGCCCAAAACTGCACACAGGACTTGAGGTGAGACTGTGCAGTGCAGAATGGGATGATCACTTCCCACAGCAATGCTGTGCCTGTTGCACCCCAGGACACAGCTGAACTTTTTTTGATGCCAGGGCACACTTCTGACTCATATTCAACTTGACATCAACCCAAACCACTGGATCTGTTTCTAAAGGGGCTTCTCTCCAATTTCTCATCCCTCAGTTGGTTACGCATAATCAGGTACCCCATTCCAGGTGGAAAATACAGTACTTGCCTTAGTTAAATACCATGTGGTTGGTGATCACGCTTCTAACTCCAGCACAAAGATTCCTTTCCTCACTTTTGAAAATATATACCCCATATGTTGCCAGCAGGCCTGATGTCACATAGACCAACTCACGAGAAAAATACCCAAAACTGTCCTGGACACACCAGTCTTGAAGTCAGATATCAATTCTGCTGTGTCTTCCTGTTTCTGCCTTCATCCTTCTCTGCTACTGGTAGGGCAGAAAAGAACATTTTTTTGTGTTTGTGATCCCCTAATGAGTCCTCTCAAGGCTCTGAAGTCTCTCTCAGTTGCCCTGGGACTTCTTATTGAGATTTCATCACTGCCTGCATGACAAAAATCAGTAACAGATAATAATCCAAGAGCCAAAACATGGTAGAAATCTTTCTCTACACATCTTTAACCTGGGCAGTAGGGAAGCAGCAGATTTTCCTAAGAAGTGAGTCCTGTCTGTGTATGGAGCTTTCTGTTCCCTTCAGAAGAGAGTCTCCTGTGACAATGACCCATCTTTTTTAATTTATGGAAGTGGTTTTCACTCAGGGCATAGACTGACTTAACCTTGGTGACACCTCCAACTTAGATGAACATTCAGCCTTGATAATGTTCGTTTCCACTTACAGAGCCTTGTACTTATTATGCAAGGGCACCCAAAAAGGTGTGGTAGTCATAAAGCAGATGTGCTTGCTGCCCTGAGTAGGAACTTGTCACCATTTTCCCTTATCCCTTAAGTCACCGTGTTCTGCTGTGTGAAGAGGGGGCAGGGCATCCTCTGTATCAACTAAACCACCAGAGATCCTCCATATTGCATCCTCTCATTGTGCACAAATGATCACTTAATTTTAAAGCTCTCTATTTCCCTGTATTCCATACATTTAGTCACAAGAAATGGTATAAATTTAGGGTTTTATGTAAGTTTAATTTTTTGGTATAAATTACTGCTGTGCTAAGATACTAAAAAAGCATTTTCAGCTGAGACTTGCAAAATGTGCAGGGTACGCTCTTGAGTTAATACACCCTCTGGAGAAACAGCATATCTGTTCTTTAAAGGATGTATCTGGGTGCTGTGAAATCAAAGGAGAGAACTTTTATTATTAGGATGAGAAGATAAACCCACAAGCAGTGAGAACTGTGATGGTCCCTCCTCTCTCAACAGCAGAGTGAGATGGAGAAAGCTCCTTTCTCTGTAAATATAAGATTTATTCATTTGAAATAAGCTAATGAATAGAAAAGTGTGAACTTCACAAGACACTGTCACAGACACATAGACTTCGCCATGAGGATTTCAATGGAATAATGGTTGGTGTAGTCTCTCCTTCAGAGGCTTAGATTTTACCCTGCATTATTGACTTATATTTCTCTGTAGAAATAGAAGTCAATCCAGAGACATAAAAGGCTTCACCTTTTATGCCCAACCTCACTTTTCACTGCAGCAAAGGACTAGAAGAGAAGAAAACAACAGACACTGCAACTGAACAAACTGATTAAAATTGGCACAGCCCTGCTGTGGGTACATCTGTTCATCCGTCTCCATGCAGGTATGGATTCATTGGGCAGCATCCGACCAGATGCTCTAGTTCAACCAGGACAAAAATGTTAGCTAATCTGTTCTTCTTTTTTTTTTTTTTTTCCCTGTGAAATCTGTGCCCTCTTTTACCATGAGGACAGTATATTGCACCTGTTATTCATCTGCAGTTTACATAGATATGGCTGCCAAAGAGGCAAAGTGAGATATTTCCACTTTCAAAATGTATTTTTTGTGTATGTTTCTGTGTGGTTTTTTCCTCTGCCAATGATGATTCTTTAAAGATCCCACCTCTCCCACTGCTTCCTTGTTTGAGGTTGCCTTGCCCTGATGGGACACTCTCCCACTATCCCCTGAACTAGTAATGTCCTCTAGTACATTAAGATGGCAGAATTAAACAGCAATGACTATGTTATTTCCAAGGGAAAAATGCTAACAGGACATTTACACCACACTCTGTGTTCTTCATACAAAATAAGAGTGTCATTCTTCTCAGCAGCTGCATACTTCAAGGTCTCTGTTTATCTAGGAGGACAGTAAGGAAATAGACTTTTTCTCCAAAGAGTTTGAGCAATCTTGGCAAGTCCCACAATACCTACAAAGTACCAGCTTAGACAAAGTAAGATAGCAAGAGATCAGGACTGCTGCAGCTGAGATCTGCAGAAGGCAGGCCTTGTGATCTTTCCCCTGCTGTTATGGTTAATTCTCTTGCAGCCTAGCTTGAAACTGCAAAATATTGCAAACGGTTTGAATAATCAGAACTGTACAACACTAAAATGACCAAATTTTCAAGGACGCCAGAAAAATAGGAATAGAGATTATTGGTGCAAAAGTGGGGAGGAAAGAAGAATCAAATGCTGAGACTTTTTTCTGGTGGGTGAACAGCCCTACAGCTTTGCTACATTTTAGCTCTGGTGTGGACATTGCTGCTAGCGTTTTAGTTTCTTAAACTCAGAAGAAATGAAGCTGCTTTTTTTGCTTTTTCGGGTTTTTTTTCCTTATAAATGCTGAACTATTCTATTGTTATGCTTCCCCCCCAAAGGGAAAGATTCAAGTACATGTGTCTCTGAGCTAGTTTCCCAGCAAAGCACTGAAACAGGCTGACAAACTTCCATGGAGTATCCCTGAGTCAACCACACACTGGCTTTGGCTCTCTGGAGCCTTCAGCCATAAACAAATACTTGCAGAGAGCCTTTGTCATATTGCATTTGATTTATGTTTCCAGTTAGAGCAGATTTTTTTAGCTCATTTCCCAGCTCTGCTTTATTGCTGTTTACATGCCATCTCTATTTCCCAGTTGTATTTAATAAGCAGGTTATTTTTTTAAGGGATTTTTTAAGGAATCTGGCTCAGATTCCAAGACAAGGGATAACACAGATACTTACAGGGCTCCTCAACCCTTCACTTTTAGGATATGAAGAGAGCTAGTCCTCACTCTTCTGGCTGCACTTAAAGACCAGACACCTCTATTCACAACTACAAAAAAGATCTTTGTGCTGCATATTTTTATTGGTTTTTTCAAAAGGTCTTTTGCATTCCATTCACCCCAGAGTTCCCATAAGAAGTCTCATGATGTATTTCACAATAACCAGGTAATAATCAATGCCATGATTGTGTCTTTTGATAATGAACGGAATTTTTTACATATACACACATTATTAGCCTGAGCAGCAATATAATTACCATCTGACTTGTTGAGTCAAAGAACTGGTCTTTCAGGAATCCTCTACTGCTAAAGCAGGAGCCAAGCCTCACCCTTCTCACACCAGGTGTTTCTTAAGGAAATTCCAGGTCAACCTCTACATATTTAACTAGCAAGGGACAGACTTATGTCTCTTACAGGTGTAGGTATAGGTACATGTATATCTGTTGATACAGATGCTTCATGAATTTTCCACTGCACGTGTTCTGTACTTTTTGTGAGTAGCATTCTGTAAATTGCCTACGAACTAACATATAAAACTAAGAAAGGAGATCATCACTAAGAATGACTATTGTATTAAAAACTCAGATGGAGATACTTTAGGCTGCAGATAACACAAGATTACTGTCTCCAGCTACTATACAAAAGATTAGTGCACAGCAATCCTAATACACCATTCTCCAGATTCATCAGAAAGACCACAATAAGTGATGATGCGTTTATCCAGCTTTGTGCTCAATGGCAAGTTGAATTTGAGTCAGCAGTGTCCTGGATCCAGGGTGGCCAACTGTATCCTGGGGGACATCAGGCAAAGCACTGCCAGCCGATCAAAGGAAGTGCTTGTCTGCACAGGTGTGGCCTCATCTTGATTACTGTGTGCAGTATTGGTCACCACAATGTGAGAAAGATATTGAGCTGTTAGAGAGTGTCCAAAGGGTGGTCATGAGGATGGTAAAGGGACTGGAGTGGAAATCTTGTAAGGAGCAGCTGAGGTACTTGGTTTGTTCAGCCTGGAGAAGAGGAAACTGAGGGAAGACCTCACTGCAGTCTTGAACATTCTCATGAGGGGAAGTGGAAGGGAAAGTACTGATCTCTTCACACTTGTGACCAGTGACAGGACTTGACGTAATGGCATGAAGCTGAGTCAGGGGAGATTTAGTTTAGATATTAGGAAAAGCTTCTTCACCCAGGGGGTGGCTGGGCACTGAAACAGGAAAATGATCGCAGTATCAAGCCTGATAGAGTTCAGGAAGTGTTTAGACAATAGTCTCAGGCACATGGTGTGACTCTTGGAGTGTCCTGCACAGGGCTAAGAATTGGACTCAGTAATCCTAATGGGTCCCTTCCAACTCAGCATGTTCCGTGATCCTGTGATTCTATTAAAAGCATCTCAATATGTGACAAAATTGTACCTGTTTTGGAACAGAAATCTGTTCTGATCTTATTAGATAATTTCAAGTGCTGCAAAAGCAGAAGAAATCTTTCTTGTATGTGGAAACAGGAAACTGTAATAATAATCATTCTGCATTCAGCTAGCTTGTGTGTTTGCTTATCTATATGTTCTTCCTCCTGAATGTTTATAGAGAAAGGGAACATTGGCAATTTGTAACAATCCCTAAGTAACTGATATTCTCAGTGTTTCCATGAAACCATGGAAACTTTTCCGCCCATCATCCTGACAGTCACCTCTTGGTGTCTCTGCCACTTTGTGCTTCCCTGCAGTTTTCCTGGGAGGGAAACTTACCCCAGAGAAAGTCATTCCTGCTCTTGTCAGGCTTCCTCTGGCTTCTCCAGTTTATATTTTTTGCTTAGCTTGATGAGACAAAAGCTGTGTAATAGGTCTAGGTTAGCTTAATCATAGAATCATAGAATCGCTTGGGTTAGACGGGACCATAAAGATCATCTTGTTCCAACACTGTGCCGTGGGCAGCAACAACTTCAACCAGCCCAGGTTGCTCAGATCCCCATCCAACCTGGACTTGAACTCCCTCAGCAACGACTCACGCGCAGGTTCTCTGGGTAACCTGTTCTATTGCCTTACCACCCTCACAGTAATGAATTTCTTCCTAATATCTAATCTAAACCTACTGTCTTTCAATTTGAAGTCATTTCCTCTTGTCTTGTCAATACATGCTCTTGTAAAAAATTTCTACCCATCTTGTAGGCTCACTTCAGGTATGGAAAGCTGCTACTAGGTCACCCTTAAGATTTCTTCTATTCAGGCTGAATAAAATTTTCATCCTAATCTTAATTTTCTCAGCCTTTCTCCATAAGGGAGGTGCTCCATCCCTCCAATCAACTCCCTCTGTACTTGCTCCAACAAGTCAATGTATTTCCTGTGCTGAGAACCCCAGAGCTCGACGCAACATTCCAGGTGGGGTCTCACCAGAGCAGAGTAAAGGGGCAGAATCACCTCCCTTGACATTTTGGCCATGCTGCTTTTGATACAGCCCATGATACAACTGGCTTTCCAAGCTGTGAGTGCACATTGCTGGTTCATGTCCAGCCTCTCAACCACCAGCACGCCCAAGTCCCTTTCTATGGGGCTGCTCTCCATCTGTTCATACCCCAGCCTGGACTGACCAGAGCTGCTCTGACCCAGGTGCAGCACCTTCCACTTGGGCTTATTAAACCTCATGAGATTCCCATGGGCACACTTGTCAAGTTTGTCCAGGTCCCTCTGGATGGCATCCCATCCTTCAGGTATGTCAGCTGCACCACTCAGCTTAGTGTCACCTGCAAATTTGTTGAGGATGCACTAATTTCCTTTGTCTATGTCATTAATGAAGATATTAAATAACAGTGACCTTAATACAGAACCCTGAGGGGTCCCTATGTTCACCAATGTCCCTTGGGACTATCAGGTGTTGACCGCTACCTTCTGAATGTGACCATCCAATCAATTTTTTATCCAACTAACAGTTCACACATCAAATCCATCTGTCTTCAATTTAGAGAGAAGAATGTTGTGGGAGACCACGCCAAAGGCTTTATGGAAGTCTGGACAAATGATGTCTGTAACCCTTCTCTTATCTGCTGACATAGTCACTCCATTATAGAAGACAAATAAGTTGGTTTAAGGAGGGATGAGGGTTTGGGGCATTTGTTATAATCAAATCTGTATTTTGACTACTGTTAAGCATAGTCTACTTGTTGATGTGACAGCAGCAAATGACATTTAGACAATGTAGATTCTTTTTATTCTCAGTTACAACATCTGAGACCTTCAAAGGAGACCTTGGACAAGGAATGGTGGGTGATGTCAGGGAAAGAAAGTGGAGAAGTGGAACATTAGGATACACCAGTTTCTTTGAAAATTTCAGCTGTAGCTTGTCCATCTATCTGCAGTTTATTGGCACATCCCCAGCCACTGCCAACTTCCCCACAGCCCAGGCAGCTCCTTGCGACAGTGGCTGCAGGCGTCAGGGGGAGCGCAACCCCAATACTTAATAGTGTGGGTTGCGCTTAAGGAGCAGACCCCTGGTCCGTCCTTGGGCAGGATTTGTCCCGGAAAGATGAAACACTCACGCGTTTTCAGTGGATAAAGGAAGTGAGGAGACTTTCCTGGGGTGCTCAGTCCAAGTTTATTCCAGACTCTGGGGCAGCAGACCCAGAGAGCCCTTAGTAAGCTCAGGGAAGACAAACCCAGAAAGGCAAAGAACAATAGAGTGCAAGAACTTTTAACTGGGGGTGGTTACATGGAAATGGACCAATGGGAGACTGGGATGGGAAGGGCTAGGGAAGGACTGACAAGCATGGACAACCAATAGGAGTAAGGGGAGGAATAGGGAAGGTCACATGCACCTATGACTTGATGAGAATTACGGGATTTCCCAGGAGGGGTTTACTGACTGACAGTGAAAATACTGGAACAAAAGGTGTGACTTAGGTGATTGATAAGGAAAAGACTGGAAGAAGGGGTGGAATTCGGGGGGAGTTTAGGGGATTTACATAATAAGGGGTGTATACACTTAACAGAATAAACCATTACATGGTTTATTATTACATGTTTATTATTACACGGGGGGGAACAAACCATTAGGAAGAGGTAGATAAACTTAAAAACACACCACCACAGTGTACCAGACTGGAGAAATTCATCACTACTTGTTTCATGACCTGCATTGCAATGAAACTCCACTTGCTCCTTGATTTGAGCCTAAATCTTCTCCAGGAACACAGACCAGTGAAAAGGAGCTTCCAATTCTTCCTGCAAAGCCTCCATGGCTGGAAATCTCATAGATGTGCTTTGTTTGCTCTGGCTACTCCTTAGCAGCTGCAGGCTACGACTCACTTGGTCTTTTATGCATGAGCACAGTTCAGCAAGGTGAATATGAGACAAGTCAGATAATGAAAATCATTTGACACTTCCCTGTGTTCTGGATTGACTAGCCTTACTAAGATCAGTTCACCTCAGTTCATTAGGAACTAGTTCCTCTCAGAAAGAAGTGGCATGTGAAATAACCTGACCCATCTGGGGATATTAATGTTAAAATAACAGGAAAGAAAACAATGTTGTCCTTCTTGGAGTCAGCATCTTTCTTCCACAGACAAACAATGGCCCGAAATATGTAGTGTCTGTTGTAATTCTTGTAATTCCTCCTGGTATCACAAGAGGAAATGAATTTATTTCCTGGTATCTAAATTCTCTCATGCTATCAGACAGGCCTAAGTTATCTTTGGGCAGGAACGTATATACAGTAGACACTTTTTCAGAAATCCCTGTTGGCATGAAGTTAGTATTACCATGTGTCTTTTTCAGTCTTCAGATTCACAAGAGCAAATATGTATTTTTAATGTAATCCTCGTGCCTTCCTAATAAATAGCACCTTTATGTTCTCAACAGGTCTCTTATTTGTCCATTTCATATTTGAAGAATAAAATTTTGCAGAGTGTATTTGAAGCATTTGCATATGAATTTTCTCTTTGTTGGAGCTTATTTATCCATCATAGAACTAAAAGTTGTATTTTGAGAACTGTATTTAATGAATATTAAAAAGAAAAACATGAAGAACCCAACCAAACAAATATGGATGCATTAGACACCCTAAAAAGAGATAAACATTAAGTCTAGCATGAGATGAACATACCAAGAATGAATATGGTTTTGCTTTTGCCACCCTGGCTGTTCCTATTCCTATTGCTGTATGAAGCTAGGTCTACTCTTTGCCTAGAGCCTGATTTTGGGTAAGGGTTAAGATCTTCTTCCCCTTCTGTGGAAAACCACATGCCACTTCTGTCTGCCAAGCCACAGGATCTGAGCTCCATCTGTGGCAGGAATACAGGGCATCTCTAAGCAAATTGTGCACATATGTCAGCTCTGCAGGCTGATGATGCAAAACCAGAAACCTTCAATCAGGCAAATAGGAACCTTTTGCGTTATAGAGACCCTAAATGCAATGCTCATACAACATATAACATTTATCTTTTGGCCTAAGGGTTTTGCCTAAAACTCAAAGTATGTAGGTCACTAGGTTGCTTGAAATGTCTTATTTAAAACATCGCTCTCTCAGACTCCTGCTGGCACTGATATGCCAAGAGCATGAGTTTAACATATGTTGGGAGCACATAAAATCACTGTAGCAGAAAGCAAACATATAAGCAGTGGTGGCACTGAGAAGCAACATGTGTCAGCCCTGGCCTCAGTCAGATAAAAGTGTCTATGAAAAGGAGGGGCAGTGGGATAAGAGGAGGTAAAAGAAAATAGCGAATAAGAAAGGAAAGGACACATGAAAACATGATGTCTGTTAACATCATTTGTCAAACACAGTAAAAACTGTACTGGCAGAACTTTTTTTACTAAATGCATATTATAGGATTTTGATCAAATAGTGTCCAGGAGTACAGGTTTGCAGATAATTTTAGAGCCCTTATAGAACAGCCGTACATACTGTTATTGTCATTCTATCGCAAAGGCAGTTTCATATAAGACCAATCCTGAAAGAAATTATATTTCTTACCCTCCTTCTCCAAGTTCTAGTAAAAATTAGCTCTCAAAATGCAAACTCACCTTCTAAAGCGGTATCAGTATTCATGATTGGGAATGAAAAAGTGAATTGCAGTTGAGTGCATTCAGTACACCAGCTGGTGAATAAAGAAAAAACAGCTGCTGGTGGTAGCCAACTGTGAAGATCATGTGGACAATGTTATGTTCAGAACATAAAGTGAACAAGTTGCATGCTGGCATGGAGTCTGTTGCTACAAAAGTGCCCAATGCCTTGTAAAACTTTACAAATGGAGCCAAACTGTATGGATTAGAAGTAATGCAGACAAAAATTACTGTAGTTGTGGCTACACAACTGCTGCAGGTAGCATGGGCCTTGTCTTGCATCATGAGCTGGTGCCTAATGTGAACTATGCACTGTCACTTTAGACTTATTTAGAGTTTAAATATGATTCCTGTTAGCCTGGCAAAAACAGTAAGGTGAACTGGTGAGCCATTAAAACATCCTTCAATATCCATATTTTAGGTTCTACAAGAGAATCATTAATTTATGCCATTATTTTTATAATTTTTTTTTAATTTCAGGGCACTTTACACCAGAACCGATAACCATAGTTTGGAGTGAAAACATGAATTCACATTAAGGAGAGGCAATAATCTGTTCTGCATCGTGAGTATGTGGCCCAGGAACCAAAAGACTTGGAAACCTGTTTCCAAATTACTCCCCGGCCAACTCTACATGGGCAGTTTCCATCTCCCGACTACAAGAAAGGAGAATTGACTCTCATACCATTCTTAGATTGAACTTGTTACAAGGTTCACAGCATTGCCAGGGATAGATGTCCTGTGAGATCAGATCTTCTATGGCCTGCATGGGAAGTGTGAAATTCCATGTGACCAGATCTCCAATACAGTGGCAGTGCACATGAGAAATAGGTCATTTGAGAAGTATATCTTGTCATGGGTGACTGTGACAGAAGCATCCCTTGCAATACAGCACCTTTTAACACAGAGATGTGTTTTCTACAGTTGTAAGGTATCTGCTGGTATGAACACAGCCCTCAAGGTATGCAAGCCCAGAGCACTCTCATGGGAATGAGAAGCTGTGAGTCTGGTATACTGTGCAGAAGGCTCAATCGTTCTTCAAAGGACAGCAATTCATTGCAATGCTTAATCACTTTCATAGACCAGCACCTCACTTCCTCCTTGTTACTACTGATGAATATTTCTCACTGGAATTTCTTTTGCCTCTCCTCATGGACGTGGGAGTCTTTGTTAAAGTTTTCCCTACAGGCCATTACAGACTGAACATTTTTGAGCCATTGGTTGTTTCTCTCCTCTTCCATTTCCAGAATATGGTCTCTTTCCTTCTGATTTGTCAAGCTACTTCTTATATATTTTGTTTCTAGTATATTTGCCATCTGCTAGACAGCAGTATGGATGCTGCATGCCAAGGCTGAGACACTTCTCTCCACATGAACAACATGCATTATGTGTAGTCACCTCCTCCAGAGACAGTTGCTGCACCTCACAAGATCCTCCCACCTGGGACATTTCCACTCCTTAAAAAGTTGTTCCACTTTTGTATATCAGAGATGTCTGACATCAGAGCCCTCTCAGAAGCTCATATGGCCCTCATGACAGTCCCATCTGACATTTTCCATCACTTTCCCTATGGGAGGAGTCCAGGCCTGTTTCACAGACATACTAATGGAGGTGGAGAAATGCTGATGGTGGAATTGAGCTCACCTTCATTCACTTACCTCCAAAATCAGGAATCTAATCAGAACTAGTCATCTAGGCTCTCTCTACAGTTGCCGAAGAAAGACAGGTACATCCAGAGCATGATTCATTCTTCTTTTCTTGGACAACTATCCTAAAAGAGGTTTAATCGTACTCCAGAGATGCCTGTTTATCTGCCTGAATGATAGAGGAGACCAAAATGACTATCTTATCTGAGATACCTATCTGCAAGATTACTTCAGCTAAGTGCTAGGCTCCTATTCCAAGTGATGCACCCAAGCTCATGTTGGGAGTCTGGGACAGAGACTCTTTCTCCCACCTCCCAGGCACCTGGCCAATTAAAGGGTCCTTCTTCTCAATGGAAACTTTCTTTAAAGCAGGATAATATTAAAAATGTTTTCCCTATCCCTCTGACACCATCATTTCACTCAAACCCTTTTGAAATCCAAAAGCCACTATTAAAAAAGAAGTAGAGATTTTCCTCTGCCTTTTTGTTCTTTCTTTAAAACAGCAACAACAAAAACAAAAACTAGTGAGCAGGAAAATTCAGGAAGAGGAGGCTCAAGGCTAAGTAAGGCATGCTTTCTATCTAATTTGAATTCAAATAAGTTTTTCATTATTTTTAAATTTAATTATAGCCTTCAAATGTATAAAATTGCGTGTGAAAATAGTACACAGAGCTTAAAATATGTCCTAGAACACCAGGGAGAATCACAAACACTGCTAATTTTCAGGCATGCTGTTTTCTCCATCGACAAAACACCATGATACCCTCCTTTGTGTCCAGGCTAAACAGATGGAGAAATGTATTTTATATACCTTAAAAATGTATATAAATGTGGCCCTATCTAAGACTTAGAGAGCAGATTTGACCTTCAGAGGTGATGCTAGGACTCCTTCTCAGTTTTAAAGTGCCCTGGAGAATGTAACTGGAACAAATAATTTTCCGGAAGTACTGTTAAACTAACTGTAATAGTTCTTATATCACACGTATAATTTCCTAGCAAATGTCATTGGAATTTTCAAAACTCTCGTATCTTTGCATTAAAATGGGGTGCACATGTCTCAGGGGTCTTTCTATAACATCCCCTTTCAGTCCTGTTGAACCGTTTTGGCTTATATACCCATTACATTTTCAGCTATGTCACTCATAGGAATAAGGGCCCAGGAAATGATCCAAATGCAGGGACTGTTTCTCCTCCTTTGTTCATCACTTTCACAGGAGCCTATCCTATTATTTTTCAGAGAACACAAACGAGAGTGAGGGTAACAGTGAATTGCAATAGGTTTGTTGTTTACAACTGCCAAAACAAATTTCATACAACAAATGAAAGGTAGCTCTTTCACCTACCATCTTTCAAGGACTTTTGAAAGCAGCAAAGATGTCAGAACCTCTTAAAAAAGTCATCAAATATATAATCTTTAAACTACTAGGTAGCTTAATTTAGTAGGTCATTAATAGCTCTCACAACAGCATAGAAGTAATAATGTGCAGTTATGGAATTGAAAGAGAAATTTATATCTTTCCAAAGAACAGCATTTTAGTTTGCTTGTTTGTTCAATAACACACAGACCCGCAGTGCTCTGACATATGCACAACGTTTATTCTGCAAACAGAAAGGTGAAAAGTGTACAACCATTTCTTCCTCTAGGTTTTGGGGGTTCAAATTCTTGTGCTGGGTAACCCTAGAGCAAGAGTTTAATGATGAACTCAAAATCTGCACCATCCCAGACTAAGAAAATCTGGGGGTTTTGTTCTGCTTCCAGGTCGCTGTTGAACCCTTTTTTATTATCACAGATATTTCAATTGTTCTTTGTGCAAGCTTGTGTATAACATACACTGCCTCCAGTGACAGTTTGCACACATACTTTCTGCTTGCCTGTTGATGCTGAGATCTCAGAATTCCTCTCATAATTCATGCATGGATATGTACAGCTCTGATCACGGAGATTGCACCATGTTCTTATGCTCAGAAGAGGACACAAGACATTTTTCTGCAGTGACTAGTGTGCACAATGAATTTTCACCTAAATGTTAAAGAAAAACAAAATACTGGATTGGGTTTGAATGTCAAAGTTTTATTAGCATGGGGGCAACAGGCATGGCATCTGTGAAAATATGCCAGAAGCTTCCCCCTTGTCTGGCAGAGCCAATGTCCGTCAGGTCCAAGACAAACCTGATACTGGCCAAGGCTGAGCACAACAGCAATGGTGGCAGCACCTCTGGGACAACGCATTTAAGAAGTAAAAAACTATGCAGCTACAGATGAAGAAGGGAGTGAGAACAGGTGAGAGGAACAACTCTGTAGTCCGCAATGCCAGTGAAGAAGGAGGAGGAGGAGGAAGTGCTCCAGAGACTGGAGATGGGTTTCCTCTGCACCCTCAAGGGACCCCATGGTGAGGCAGGCTGTCCCCTTGCAGCCCATGGAGGTCCACAGTAGAGCAGAGATACACCTGCAGCCTATGGAGGACCCCACACCAGAGCAGGTGGATGCCTGAAGGAGGCTGTAATACTGTGGGGAGCACACACTGGATCATGTTTGCTGGCAGAACTTCTGAGTTCAGGAAGAGCTGCAGCACACAGTAAGGACTCATGATGGAGAAGTTTGTGGAACACTTGTCTTCCATTGGAGGGACCCCATTTTGTAGCAGGGGAAGCATATGAGGAGGAAAGAGCAATAGAAACAATGTGTGATCAACTGACCACAACCAGCATTCCCCTCTCCATGCAGTCCTAAGGGGGAGGAGGTAAATAAAATTGGAAGTGAGTCCAGGAGGAAGGGAAGGATATGGGGAAGGTGTTTTAAAATTTGGATTTATTTCTCATTACTTTACTCTGATTTTGATTGGTAACTAATTAAACTAATTTCCTTGAGCTGAGCGTGTTTTACCCATGACAGCAATTGCTAAGTGATCTCTCACTGTCCTTATCTCAACCCACAAGCTTTTCATTATATTTTTTCTCTCATGTCTAGCTGAGGAGGAGGGTAACAGAGCAGCTTTGGTGGGCACCTGGCATCCAGCCAGGGTCAACTCACCACAAGTACAGTAATCGTAAATTTATCATAGCAGAATGGGAAATGAAGGAAGCACAATGTGTTATTTCCAAGAGGAAGTGAAATTACCTGTCTAAAATAATTCAGAAAGAGGATAAGATCAAGCTTCCCACTCTTTCAGGAACAAAGCTCCCTTTGGAGTTGCCCCTTACTCACAGGGCTGGCTGTTGCTCATGGGGGACTTGGCTTCTGAGGATTCTGAGTCAGAACCTTACCCAGCCACTGCCAGCCATCCCACCTAGCAGGGTCAGTCACCAGCTTCCAAAATGAGGAGCTGTTATCTGAGTCCTCTCACACCACTTCAGGCTTAAGAATAAGAAACAGAAGACAAAAAAGTATGCATGAGTCTTGCTCGTGAATGTACATGAAGTGCCACCAACAAACACTTGGCCTGACCAAGCATTCATGTCTTGTTCCCACACAGTTTGTTGCAACATTTTCCCTTTCGTGTGCTCAGGATTTTGGTTTCATCTTTGGAAAAACATCTCCACTGTAAAGCCAAAAGTGCCTCATCCTCCATTAGTAAAGTTGATGATAACTTGGCTTCATTCCCACTTGGAATGTGTCCTCTGCACTAACAAGCCACTGGCCAAATTTTTCCCTGGGCAGTCTGAAAACTGCCAGAGAGAAATGAGATCTGTAAAACTGAGCTGACAGCATGAGGTCTATACAGACTTTTCCAGGCCATTTTCCAGGCCCTAGAGGCCTAGTTTTAGAAAGACAAATTGAAACCATAACTAGCTAGCTAAGCTCTCTTCAAACCTTTTTAAAGTGACAAAACCCTGCCCCTGACAGGCCTAGCCCCTGGTACTGAGGTCATTACTAATGACTCTAAAAAGATGTGAGTAGCAGAAGTCAGGGAAATGTTGAGAGAACAAAATCTGAGACACGCTTCTGTATCTTCTTTTCCTGTGTGAGGAAGTCCAGAGGGATGGGGCAGTGGCAAGTTTTGGAATTTCCCTTTTTGGTGTCCTGCAGGTTATTTGCTGGATACTGAAAAGAAGGAAAACAAGCCTCCAGGATCTAATAGTGGTGTAAGTGCTCATCTGGGAGAAAGCTCAAGAGAAAAACTAATCCAGAACCTGCTTCCCCAGTTGTCCCTCTGGAGGTGATTCTGCAGTCTGCTCCTTTCCCTTGGGACACCATCCTCTTAGCAACACCCACCTCTGCTTCCACTCCCATGGTTTGTCTGAGGACCAGCTTGCTCAGGGGCTGATTTGAAAAAGCCAAGACTTTTAAAGGCCAGTATATTATCCACAGCTGGTTTTATATGCATGCAAAGTCATGTAGGACATAAGCCCACACCAATTTTTAGGCACACATCCTAAATGTCACTTGAAAGTGACAAAATACTTGGGCTAAAGTGAATAACATGTCCTTTCAAGATTAAGGAAGACATTGCCATTGCTTGATGGCTTTTTTTTTAATCAATGTATGCACAGGAATTACTAGGGTAAGAAAATGTGGGGGCGGGGGTTTAGGTGGCGGCACTCTTCTATGCTTAATGTGCTATATTTCTCATAAGAGTACTGTGGAATAAAGGACAAGTACAAGTACTTTGTATGCTCAAGTATTAGTGGATATCAAACAGAAAAGTACATAAGGTCTAGTGTTTGCAAAAGCAAACCATGCTTATGAGATATATGAATGACTACAAAGTCCAGCTCTGAAGAATTAATGCATTTATTTATAGCTCACCGATTCAGGATTAAAACTTTGGAACAAGTTCATATATTCTTTTTTGTCCTGCCTCACTTTACAGGTTTTTTTTTCTTTATTTTTTTTTAAATCAGAAACCAAAGGAAAGAGAATTTTTTTTTAACCACAGCACTTGGTCTCCTTTCCAAGGCATTAAAAAAGTAAATAAACTTTTACTAAGCTCAACACACAAATTGAGAGTAGGACCTTTTCTGTACAACAGTCTGTTATCTTGGAAAACTAAATAATAATACTGACTCTTACACAAAACTCCAGTGCACTACAGAAATCTTTTAGTAGAAAGAAAAGCAACAGAAAAGGAAACGGTCATGGCATCTTAAGGGAGAAAACCTTTGATTCTTCAGCATTCAGTGCAGTCACACAGTTTGGAATAGAAAGGAGTAAAGGAATAAAATTATAAAATAATACATAATCCCTGAACATCTTCCTTACATAACTACAGTTCCCTCAGTTCATAGTTTTATATTGTTTAATGCTTGCCTTGTTCTGTGGTACATAACACACGTGTATATCATTATTGCTTTTTATGCAATTAGAAACTGTTCTCTATGTTGATTTTGATGCCAGTTTGTGATATTTGGGCACGTGTTTCTGCATCTCTTGAAAAATCCCTGGCATGAAATTAATAATGGTTTTTAGTATGCTGGTCTATACATTACCTATTTTGGTGGAAAACCTTGCATAAATCTTTCCTTGTATGTCTAGGTTTGTATTTTGGATAGATTATCCTCTCCTGCTTTTTGACAAAGATTTGCAGTGTATCAGAAGATCAGGCTGTTTCTCAAGAGTACACTTTGTGCTATGTATAAAACAACATTAGTGACAGGGTGTGCTTTTTTCAGTTGGAACTGACATTTGATATGTTAGCCAAACAGGGACCACAGCCAGATCATAATTGGAGATGTATTTTCAACATCCTCAGCCCTTCAACCAATTGGCTGGGACTCCAGGAGGATTATTAGTGGAAATGCAGCTTTATCTTTTTTACTAATCAGACTAAAGTGAAACCATCAAAGAAGGAGCCAAAATGAAGGAGAGAAGGAAAGATGGAAATACCAGACCTGAGGCAGCCAACTGCAATTCAAAAAAATTATGGCCCATTAGGCTTTGCAGGCAATGGCAACATGCAGAAAAGGTAACACAAAATAGCTTTAAGATTTAGAATATTTTCAAGTCGTAATATTTGTCATAAGAAAACATTTAATGGTCTAAAGGGAGTATAAGGCAGTATTGGCTAAAACCTAGCAACTTTCATTCTGTTTTTATTTGTTGCTAAAGCATGTTGAAAACACACTGCCATTAAATGGATTTGCAAATTGCTCCAATTATTTTCAGGCACATAATTTTTTCATTTGTCAATGAACATCTAGAAGGACAGTTTATATACAATGTCACACAGAGAAGATACTAATTTAAATTTAATTCACAGATTTCGTTTGCTATATTAAAAATTCAGTTAAAAATCCTTCTCTTTTGCATGGTTCATCCTAATGAGGAGTTTAGCATACTTTAATAAGAATGACTGCAGGAACTTTGCAAATGCTACTGTAAAAGGAAACTGGAGAAGCCTTGCAGGAAGTGTTGGATTGTGTGCAAAGTGTAAGACCAACATTTCTGAAAAGAAATCCTCCAAAATTGTTCTAAGCAAATACTCCTGCTGAAGTAAGGCAGCACATGCATACACTCACACAGAGTTCACTGTGAAATAAAAGTTTGCAACTGCATTTAATAAACTTGCAAGCTACAAGACACTTGAATAAACTGTTTTCACATGCCTTCTTCCAGCTGTTGTCAGCTGATGCCTTTGCCATGTGTGAACTGGTAGGTTCTGCTCTGGTGTGACACACAAAGTTAAGTGGTAAATCAGAAGCACTGAGTGGTCAAAGTCAAAGCTTAACAAACATGGAAGTGACAATCAGCCATCACTCACTGCTTTACAACAGTCTGAATACTACAAAAGAAGATTACTACCTAAATATTTTCCCTTGAATAGTTCAAATATCATAATATGGAAATGCTTATAAAAGCTTTATCTGGACTTTCGTGCTTTAAGCCAAGCAAAAATTATCAAATCCATATCAAACAGTGGTCTAGATAGTTTAGTATTTTGTACCTGACAGTGATTAGTACCAAATACTTTCTAGAAGCATTAGGAGTTGCCTACACACCTAGGCTTTTTTTTTTCTTAAGTGGTTAGAGTTAAATAGAGGCCAGAGAGATATGTCTGAGCACTTAGCTAATTTTAGAGCAAGCCAAGCTTCCATCTTTTAGAGCACAGCACCAAGGAAGTAATTTAAACTAGTTTAGCAAATATTCTAGGAATCAGAATTAAGCAAGTCATGTTTCACCTCCCATCACTTGCTGGTGAAGTTCACCACATGATGACTGTCCAAGATTAGATAAAGCGTGGTCATTTGTTCTTCTCTGGTGCTTTTCCCATGTCTGGACGCCATGCGGAGTAACTGGAAAGGTCTGTCTGAGGGTTTCTTACAGCATTGAAAGCAGTGTGGTGCCTGGCTTTCTCCGAGCCAGTGCTCTGGGATGAGACATGACAGACCTCAGAGTTTTATCCCTCAGGGAAAATCCACGTAGTGATGGCTGTTAGGTGTCTAGCTGAAATATTCCACTTCCTAGGATGTGGTCACGCACCTTCTTGATGTATGAGAAGGAGGCTGAAAGTGTGTTTCTAAACAAGACCTAATTCACATCTAACTAAAAAATCTTCTGCAAAGCCCAATTACTCTTCCCGTGACATAATGCTGCTTTCCTTCTTGTCCCCTTTACAGCTGCTTCCAGTATTGCCAGGTGGAGCCAGTGAACAACCTCTCACCCCATGACAGAGGTTTTTGTTTTGCCCTGATGCACTGCTCCCTTCCTCCCTGGCCACAGGCTGCCCACCTGTGGGGGAGAGAGACCTTCCTAGACACTGTCTTTCCACTTT
The DNA here is from genome assembly GCA_013390005.1 of Calyptomena viridis. Lineage (NCBI taxonomy): Eukaryota > Metazoa > Chordata > Aves > Passeriformes > Eurylaimidae > Calyptomena > Calyptomena viridis. The sequence goes on along the minus strand of WEIV01006668.1, from coordinate 197,326 downwards.
TTATAGAGGACAAAACCCTGGAGCTTCAGCCACTTTCCTGGTTTAAATAACAATTTTAGCTTCACAGTTAGGGTGGGCTAAAACCATGCAAGCAGCAATTGGATCACTTATAATCATCTGACCATACCCTTGGAAATTTCTAATCTGTAACAATGTATTAATGAGCCAGAAAATATTTACAGTTTTTCATTAGCCTCTAGAAATGAGGTAATGAGAAGTGGGGACTAAAGTATGGTTCTGTTTTTTTCTGCACTGCTCCTAAGATATCTTTACATGCTTTCTCATTTTATGGTAGATGTTAACATTACTTAAGCATGTCTACTGAAAATCCTGCTCTTAAAGAGTGCAGGTGGCTAACTAGATGTCATCTCTGTTAAAATATCTGTACAACAGTGTGCTACCGAAGAATTTTGCTATTTACACCACTGCCATAAGAAATAGACACTGGCTAAAGCCATAGAGGTCTTAAGTGTCGAAGCTAACTTAATTTCTTGCAGATTTTCCAGTGATTCACAGATTGTTCAAATTTGCTACTGTGAAATATTTTCTTTACTCAATTATTTTGTGAATATTCTTCAAGAATTGTTCATATTTTCTGTTCCCTACAGATGATTTTTTTCTGCAGATGCATCAACTGTCCTTTTTATTCATCTCGTCTAGTAAAGGTATTCAAAAGAGAAGGATAGGTGATGGATAGCCGATCCAAACCACATGCTTCTGATCCATCATACTGAAATACATGAAACTTCTGAGATATGCAAATTATTTATGATCACTTTGCTACTGAGTTCTTGGTTACGCAGGCCAACTATAAACAGTTAAGGAAGTAGGCATAAGGGTCTGAATTACCAGAGTATTGCATAATGATGACTGAATTTACTGTAAATCCACACTATAAGTATAGTACTGGTAGCCTGTAAACACAGCCTGTAAGCAAAACTTCCACGGAGGTGCAACATGTCATGATAAAAGCTGAAATTTTGCTCCATCCTTCTAAAAAAAACCCCAAACCCACAGAATTCCATTTCTGAGCCTGCAAAATAAAAATTTTGTCAACAATGATGGCAGAAGGGGCCCTGCAAATACAAAAGGGTGCTTGCTGACAAGTGGGATCACTTTGTTAGCTATACTGTACCACAGTAGCATATATGTTGCAATAACTGCCAGGACATGAAATGCAAACATAAACTTTGATAACTGCATCATGAATCATTTATAGTACCACTGAATTATGCCCAAATCAGACAGGTAACCCATGGTGTATTTCTGTTTAGCTGATAACTTCAACCAGCCCCCAGATATCATCATTTACAGATGATATCTGTAAATAATTGGGGGTGTTCTAGTGAATTACACATTCTTTTTTGAAAACTGTCTATCTGCCTATCTTTGCTCCTTTATGGATCACATTGCTATCAGAGCTGGAAAATTCCTAATATGATGAAGGGTTTATACTTAATACAAAGCACATTTCATTATCTTTGGCTTGTCTTAAAAGCAAGGGTCTTTAGTCAGGTGAATTCCTGTTGATTACAGCTGAAGTTTGCAAAAATCTCTTTTGATATAATGGATCTTCATCCTAAAGGAAGTGCAGGAAGCAAAATTAAAATCTCCAGGAGCAGTCCTCAGGATTTAATCCTTTGCCATTAATGAGGATTTAGCCCGAGGAAAGACTTAAAGCAGTCTAACTGGATACAGCAGTAGAATGCAGGTTTCTACTGCTGTCTGCTAACGCAAGCTGAGTGAAACTCAGGGAGGAAAGCTGTGACATCTCAGTTCATGGAGACACATAGGAACGTGCCAGCTCTTTTGCCTTGAAGCTGCTTGGCATACCAAGCAATCTGGTTTTAGCCATCAAAATATTTGCATGCTGGATTGCAAAGCACTACAAGATGACTGTATGCAATGGGGAAGTGACGTCTGCAAGATTTCTGCTACCAGCTGAAATCTACGGGCCAAAAAAGGCTAATAGGAGCAAGCCCCCAGCTACACCTAGGAGTCAGGAAGTCTGGAGGTTCAAAGGAGGGTCCACACTGTGGGTTGCACACATGCAGCAAGCTGGCTCCGGGGGCTGTCCCTTCTCATGCTGGCATGGTCAGCAGTAGTAGAGAGAGCAAGTACCTCCATGCAAGCTCCAAGAAGAAGGATGTCTGCTTCTTTACTTATGTGAAAACAAGCTGTGATATTTTTTTTGGTGCTGTTCATTCAAATTTGTTTGAGGGCTGCCTACAACAACAGAGCAAGGGAAAATGAAGGGGAAAGGCAGAGACATTTGGGGGTGTTTATCATGTACATCCTGGGGCCTGTGATGTTCCCAGCTCCTCCTTTGAATGAGATGGGAGTAAGGGAGCCATGCTGATTTCAGTATCCTTCAGTGAGCCTTGGGCACACTGCTCCTATCCAGCTTGTGCAAGTGTCCAGTGGAACAGGCTGGATCTGAAGCTTCTCTGGAATGTCAGGCCAAGCACTCAGGCAGATGCAAGGATATGAGGCTCTGTGTCCTCATGTATGTGAGGCCATTCTTCTTCTGAGAGAGAGAATGGCGAAGAGATCCATTGTCAGCTCCACTGGTGCTTACCACACCCTTAAAATCAAGTGTTTTCTAGGTTGCTTTGTGGGTTTGCAACTGAATTCCTCTGTTTCAGATCCATAAAATGGAGGAAAGGATGGTGCTTGAGCTGGTTCACGAATAGGACTTGGAGGAAGACTGCCTGAGAAACACTGCCCTCAAAGCACATGTACCAGTCCTAGATCTGAATCTTGCTGAGACTGGGACTGGTCCAGGTCCAGAATGAAGAACTGGCTGCTAAGTTAGTTAAAAAGTAAAAAGAGGTTGTGGGAAAACACATATCCACTTCGAGGTGCCTGGTGAACAAGATGCTGTTAGCTTGGCAATTGGTATCTCCATGCAGAAAGCACTCCCACCAATATCTGTCTTGCTTGATTTGGAAATAGAGGGTTTGAGTTTTAATTTTAACATGGGTTTTAAGGTTTTAAGCTATGTTAGAGCTTCATGTAGTTTTTTCTGTTTATTTCTCTCCTCTTGCCTAGTTAATGATAAGGTTGTAATGAAAGCATAGTCACAACACTAGGGGCAGTGGAACAGGGAGAGGGAGATAGCAAGTGGCATCCTAGACATGTTGGTGTCTCATAAAATTAAACAAGTTTGTGGTTAGCAGTGTTTGTAACAGAGTGTTCTTAGGGCTAAGGTGATGATAAGACCCAAAAAAATACTGCCAGAAGACCCCATGTGGGGCGGAGATGGGTGTTGACTGTGCTAATTAGTTAATGATGTAATATAGATATTTATTCATAGAGTAGTGATGTGTATGTATAATTAATGTCCATTTAAGCGTGCTTCACTTCATGTGGGGGGGGTGACAGGGAACGGAAGGGGTGAAAAGCCTTTCTGTTTCCCTGTGGGAATAAATTTTTAAATTTTACAGCTTGCAAGCTTTTTTTTTTCTTTGGATTGTCTGCTCATCAAATACAAATTGGCACCCCAGCAAATCATGCTACACATAGGATACACTGGGACAGTGCCCTCAGAAGAGAGCTGGTGAAGCAGATGGAAAAACTGTACACTTACCCATGGCATGATTTACAAACCCACACTCAGGCAATCTGGTGAGGTCAGCTTGATAGCCAAACTCTTACTCCCTGCTCTGTCCCCATTCACCGCACTAGCGTGGCTGCCACAGGACTCCTGTTTCAATGTGTTGCATTACACAGTGTCTTGTGTGCTGCAACAGAATTTAGGCTGTATCAAGATGAAAACATAATTGGTCTGAACGGCAGGATAGCCATAATAGCTACCTCTAGGAACAACCCCTCTATTTGAGAGGAAATCACACATCTAGTTTGCTTTATTTCCCTTCTTTGGGCCCCCTGAAGACTGAACTGTGGACTCACCCCCTAGTCTGGAGTGAAGGACAATTTACTCACTGGGACAAACTAGGACCTAAATTCAGCTACCATCCAAACAATGTTTCTCTGCAGCTTCATGCCCAGTCTAGCTTCCTAAGGGTGCAGACAGGCCCTGGAAGCTGGCAAGCACACCACCTGGCAAGGACACTTCCACAGACGAGCCACAAAGTGCAGTTCCTTCCCTGAGATCTGTCCCCAGAGCCCTATCCAGCATGGACCACCAGGAGCACCTCTGGAGGAGCAGAGACCTTCACCACAGATGGGGAGAAGCAGGAGGTCCTTGCAATGCGGGCAAGGCAGACATTTTACTTGCATTAGAGAGAGAGTTGTTAAAGAATATGCTCAGCCTCCAAAGCATTTTGGTCTGCTGCTGACACTGGGCTGGGGGACAGCCGGCTGCTGCTCCCCAAGGGAAAAGACAAAAAGTGCCAATCAGCCTGTGCTACCTCCGCTAATAGCTGAGCACCTGGGTGTTGCCTACCACAGTCAGTCCCTCTCCTATGCCTTTCAGGGTGAACATCTGGAATAACAATGTCATTGCGATGGCATTGGGATGGTGCATCAGAAATCTCCTCCTCCTGCACAGGGATCCACAGAAGAAGGCTGTGCACTCTAGTTGTTATTAGAGTGTGGTGATGCAGTAGCCAGGCCAGATTTTGACTGTGTGAGCACCCCAGTTCTTATTTTCTGCAACAGAAAATAGCTTTTTGATGAAACATTAATTTAAAAGAAGGAAATGCTTTCATTAACAAGGAAGTAAGAAGCAAGGGCTTGGAAACTCAAAATTGCTCTCTTTAAAGACAGAAGAAGAAGGTTAATGAACACCCACTTTTAATGTAACTGTGTTAAAAACACAAGTTCCCATGTGCCCCTGAGAGCCAGCTTTTTTCTGCTCTACTGAGCAAGCTGAAACACAGCTTCATGTATGCTGCCAAAGGCATAGCCAGAATACTCCAACACAATAAAAATTTTCCATTGCCCTTAAGCCTCCATCTAAAATTGTATCCAAACCTGAACTGAATTATTTCTGAAAGGGTAATTACTTCTTGATTACTTTTTACCAACCTCTAGGCTTCCAGGCTCCAGGCAGAAGTCAAACTGTCATGTTAAAAGGAAGAGAGAGAAAGAAAATATTCGTACAGCTACTCTAGCCCAGCTGGAAGAAGGAAGCACAATAAATCTTTTCGTGTAGGAGCTCCAGTCCACTTTCCAGAGGCTGTATTTCTTCTGATGCATTTCTGATAAGCCTCCAAACCCTGACAGGATGCTGACCTGCCCTTGCTGAACAGCATGGGAAAGGAGAGGAGAGCTTGGCACCAGCAGTACAATGCAGAGGTGAGAGCATACAGACAGCAGACCATCTCAACTAAGTTGCTTTTTAGACCTGTGATGATGTGAGACAGAGAGGGGTCTGGTCCTTCTCTCTCACCCTAACCACAAGCCGGCATAGTCCGAGAGGTCACTCACCCTGCAAAGCACCGTTCACCACCAGTGAGTTGCCTGGTGCTGTGACCAGTGTGGTGCAGGAGGTAATTGGGATGTGCTTCCCTTTCCAGGGATTGCCTGCCAGCCCTCAGCCAGACCAGGTGACACATTTTAAAACTCTCTGTCCTCTCCAAGCCTCATTCTTCACAGTGAAGACTTCTAGAGAGGGCTTGAATTTTTTCCTTTTTGGCTGTCTTGCCTGGGCAGAACAGCAACTTTGCAGTCTGCATCCCCAGTTTTCCACATCACTCTGTGGAGCACACAAACTATTCACCACTGCTGGAGCCAGACAAGAGTTCAGGGAGGCTGTAGCCCAGTACAACACCTTGCTGTGGTCTACTTTCCAAGCCAGAGTCCTGCCACTGATCACTCTCTTTAGATAGAAGATACTTCGTACTTCTCTATCTTCCTCATCCCTTTTCCCTTCTGAGCAGGGATAATGGGTACTGAATGCAGTATTCCTTGAACAAGCAGATTTCTTTTTTCTATGGCATCATGTGATGCTTTCTCTTCTGCTTTTTATTCATTTTAACAGATCCCCACATTAAACTTTCTCAGTGTGGCAGTTTTGCTAGCAAAGAATTGTCTTCTGTGATTCCAATCCTGGATTTCTTCTGGTGAGACAGTTGCCCATTTAGAGTCTATCCATGTGTATATAAGTCGAGGGCTGTTTTTCCCTGCATGCATAATGCAAAAGGCTCTTTTTTACTGTTAAATTTCATCCTGACAGTTTATCACCCAGTCATTCATAGTCAGTGAACACTGAGAAAGTAATTTTTCTCCAGCATAGCTAATGGAATTACACATGGGTTTTCCTTTGTGAAGTGAGTATCACCAGTGCTACAGCCCTTGACCAGATGTCTTGATTATAGCTGTTGTATTTGGGTGAGGAATGCTGGAAGGAATGTGAGGCCTAATTCATTCTCAAAAGAAAGAGTCTGATCCTGAACATATTTTATTCCTGTAAGTATTTTAAATGATGGCTTCCTTCCTTTATTTCTCTTTGATTCAGAACATGCTCTGTAGCATCAGGAGTATTTTGGGAAATATTTCATACAAAGTCACTATGCACTGGTTGTGTTGGATTTATTTCCATAGCTTCCTTCAACCATAAGGGTACCACATATTTTATTTTCCTCAAAGTCTAGTGGCAGATGTGAAGTTTCTGTATGTGTGTGGGTGTAAGACCATTTCTAGGATGAAAAAGGAAAATCAGCAGAGGAAATTCAGCATAAAGGGTATGTTACATGGGACCTATGGTTTCCATCTTACACAACTAGCCCTATCACCTCAAAGAGGCATTGCAGAAGAACTACAAAATTGCATTTTCATACAACAGTGGAGCACAAATAGACCTAGTTGAGGGAAAAGGCTCCTATGCTGATTGAAGTGGATGCGAACATCAGGCAGGTCAAAAGTGAGCTGCCATGGGCTTTTAGCACAAGAATAAAGTCAATGGACTTCTTAAGTAAACCAAAGCCCATGAGAAAGCTGGAAGAAGACATGTGTTGTTCTCTTGGCCAAATCATCCAATTTCAGTAGAAAGATGCTGGTTTGGATTTTAGTCCAAGTTCCTTATGTCTGGCAGACAATTAAGCCTGCTTATGGATCCAGAATGACCATAGTGTACAATTAACAGGAATAATTATGATTATCATTAACTTTGAGAAATGCAAGACCTGCAAGAAACATATGTAATTCAAAGAGATGTCCACCGTCAAACCACAAAGGTTTCATTTGCCCTTAAAAGTGAGTACATGGGCAAGCAAAAATTCAACTAAGAGAGAAAGTAATAAGGTGAAAATTTGACCGGAAAATGACTCCATGGCTTCCAATTCTCACAGTGTTTTCCAGATACGGTATTCAAAGTAATTTGTGGCATTATCTTTACATATTTCTTCAGGCACTAATTTTTCTTCTCAAGCTAAGCAGCTATTCTGTTCAAAATGCCTTTTGTTTTTTAAGTCATTTGAAACTGTATCTTCTCACAGCAGGTCATTCCTGTAAAAATGATACATGACTGATAAATCCATATTTATCTTGTTTACTGAGTATCTCAACATCCATTTTTGAATGCATTCCCCCTTTTTATTTAGAGAACATCTATAAGATTTTGGATGCCATGTGACGGTTTTCCAAATTCATAATTAATTTAATTTAGAGAGAGCTAAACTCTTGAACTATAGATAAATATTCACACAGAATAGAAATACAGGAAGAAAGAAAACATGTTGAAAAGCTTAAACTAACATTTTATTTTAATCAGACCTTTTATTTTTCCCTCAAATGGTAATAAAAATGATGCACACAGTCAGCATGGTTTTATTTCTTCAGACAGAGTGTTGTATCAGGTGCTACTGTGGGAAGTGTGGTTTCTTATTTTGTCCTATATACCTCATTAGGCACTGAAGTAAATCTGAGTAGCTTCTTGAGACACAACCTATGAGGTTTTTCCACAAGTTTGTTACTAAGGCTGGGTGAAGAGTCTAGTGTTGGCATCTTTGGGGAGAAAAACAGTGGAAGAGGAGAGAAGCTGAAAAATCAAGCCCAAGAGTGGGTCAGACCAAGGCCCCAAGACTAGCAGCAACTGGGACAGGCTCCACGAACAATCTCTTATTTCAACCCACTCTGCTTTCATGAGAAATGGGCAGAAACAGGAACAATTTTGATGTGACAACAATACTTTTTGTTAAAACCAACCATATTTGCCTGGTTGCATATTTCAGACAGTTGTCTCTGGTTTTGGCTTGATTTTATGTACAGCCACAGACTTTTTGCAGCTCCCTCTGCCCTAGCCTATGGCTGCTGAAAGAGTATTTCGTTGTTAGAAAAACAGGGAATTGGATTCATTTCCTGGGAGTGACCGGATTAGTGCAAAAGTGGAGGCAGGGCACAAAAAACATTTATTATAGTTTATCATTTTGAATGAGCACTAAAACAACTGGTAGCCATCCCTTGCATACTTCACCCCTTGGATCAACAGAGGAGCCTTGCCAGATGTCAGATTATATATTCCATAGCTGAAGTGTTTGCATAACTTTTCAGTGGCTACCACTTAAAGAAAGAAAACCACTGATGGGCTTTTTCTCAATATATTCCCCCAAGTCTGACATGTTCACTGTGTACTGCCAGCAATCATTGTGTACTTGGAAGGTGAAGTTACTCATATCTCCGTTCTGGCCCTCGTGCCAACTAGCAAGACAGGACAGGCCTCCCCCATTTTCACAATCTTGGCATTTGACTGCAGGCAGTGCTGGGGGTTGCCCAGCCCTCCACACCCACAGGGGGCCTTGCCTCCCAGCCCAGGAGAATGTGGGCTTGTTAGAGTGCCAGTCATGTGTTATTGATAATGATATCTAGAAAACATTCATTTGGCAATTTTGGTTAGTTGCCCAGTAACTCAAAAGAAAATGTCTGGTTTCTCTTTGGAGGAAAGGAAAACATGACTACATCCAATTTCAGCATTGATGTTTGCAGCACTCCTGTCACTGGCCGGATTTTGTCTTTACTGAGGAATTATCCAAGCAGATTTCCTTTTCTTAGCAGAAGATGCTTAGATAAGCCCTCCTACTCTGTGGCTATTGAGCACATATCTCAATATATCTTTGCTTTCTTTGATTGAAGCCTGAAGGTTTCTGAATGCTTCTGGAACATTTTTTTGCTAGCAGTCACCCTCCTTGCTCAAATATGAAGCTCACGTACCTTCTCCTTGCAGTGGGATGGTGCTTGGGCCACCTGGGCCACTCTCCCATTGACAAGAATGAGCTGAGTTTTTCACGTTGGTGAAGAGCATCTTCTATGTTTGCTGCAAGCCAAAACTACTGAGTGTCATCTCTGAAACGACAGGCTGTATGCCAAATAAGAATTCACAAATTAACTCTGTAATTAGATAATGCATTACAATCAGTGAAAAAAAGCCACCAGAATCTGTGAAGACAATTAGTACTCTGTTTAACTGTTTTTGATTGCACAAAAAGTACACAGAGTACACTTTTTTGATTGCACGGAGTGAGACCTTTGATGTTCTTCCACAGCTAAGATGTACTAAAACCATGCGTAATGGCTTACATTTGAAGACTTTGGTGAGATTTTTTCACTCCTCATTTCTCTTCTGTTCCACAAAAAAAAAAAAAAGACAACAAAAAAAACAATAAACAAACAAAAAACCAACAAAACAAAAACCCACCAAGGTCTGGAGATAGAGCAAACAAGCAGCTTTTCCTAGATATTTTCTTAGAAAATTGCCCTTTTTCAGAATGTTAACCACCTCCTCTTTCCAGGAAAAAGATAGCCTCACGATCCACATTATGTACAAGGAACAATAATGGCACTTACTGAATGGAGATGCATGGTACAGGAAGGAGACAAATTACTTACTTTTTTATCATCTGTTAAAGTTTCTCTTCACATTCCTGACTGAGTTATAGCATTTCAGCCAAATTGTACCAGAGATTTCTTTCCCACGGATTTTTGGTAGTGGAGATAGTAATTTGTGTGCATGTATTGTAAAATTTTCAGCTCCAAAGAAATTAAATACTGTCAGACAAATGGCGGATATTGTTTATGTCTGCTGACACTAACTTTGAACCTCCTGTTTGGAGCAAGATGTTAGATAAAATGACCTCCAGGTTTCTCTTAATTTTTGCTACAAATTTCGTTAGCTCAAAAACTATTCTGTACCTGATGTTAATGTCAGTCAGTATCTTCAGATGAGCTATTGCATATTGATACTTTTTTTTGTCCTGTCCATTCAGATATAAACACATTTTTCTGCTTTTATTTACATCTTAATATGAACATTAGGAGCATAGACTACAAGAGCACACTCTCTATCGGAATGTGATTTAAAGCCCAAGAAACCCATCATTCTAAATGCAATGTTAATCTAAAAGTAGCAAGATTTTGGCTACCTTTAGCTTCACCTATTTCTAACTTCAGCAGTATCAATTCTCTTCCATCTCCAGTACAATAAATTCTGGGTTAGAGACTGCTGTAAAAGGGTTAGTTGATATGCAGGAGCACTGGGAGTGGTTGTAATAAGCAAGTAACATGCAAGTAGCAAGTAACAAGCTAGCCATGGTCCAAGAGGTTGATACTGCACTGAACATTCATCTGAGCAGAACCACAATCCAGCTTGACCTCCTCCTTGTTAATTCATTTACCAGCATGTCCCATGAGAACTGAGCCTTGCTATGTGTCAAGCTTCATTTCCACACCAGTTTTACGAACTAGCTGGTTTTCCACCAGCTTTCCATCACCTGAGCAGACTTGAGGAGCAGTATGACACTATGATAGGTTGAAGCTTCAAGATTGCCATTGTGTTCAAATTCAGCAACAGCTAGATAAGGCTACAGAGTCCCCAGAGCCCTCTGCTCTCTAAATGACAAAGAAAATCCCAGCATGGGGGTTCTGAAATCTCTGCAGGTTCCATGTAAGGTAGAATAATTACATGAACAGATCTTGCTATTTTATGTCTGTGGAAAGGTATGAACCAAGTCAGTTGAATCCTGTGTAGACTGACTATAGGTGCAATGCAAAAAGTCAAAGCTCTGAATCATATATTGGGTTAGAGTTAAGAATCCCTCTTCTTTACTTGCAAACTGTGCTTCAAAGCATTTTTTTTTCAGGTTGAAACTATTAACTTTGGCTCTGCTCCATTTTTTCAGGCTGTACACTATTTCACTGGATTCCTTTTCACATGTGGTTTAACAACACCCCCACACCAGCTCTTAGTGCTGAAGAAATCAGGGAGTGGAACAGCACAAACAAGGGTGGTCACTGTGAGGGAGGGAAAGCTTGCAAGAGAGCTTATGCGGAGGCAGACACCATGTAAATATAAATTCCTCTTAACTTCTTTCAAGAAAAAATAAAAATAAAACCTCCAAAAACAGAACATTATATAGCCTAGCTGAACCTACCAGCTTCATCAGTTCTCATTTTCAGTGATCTCCATCACTTTATTAACAGCTATACAATCAGGACATTTATAAAAAGTTATTTTCTCATGGGTCGTGTGGCATCCGCCTCCTCTAAAGAGAGACCCTTTACACACAAGTACATATATGCTATTTAGGTGGTACATTTTTGCAATGTACCTCCCTCTGTCAGGTTTACACAAAATAAGAGAATTACTTTTCACATAATCATTAATCTAATAAAGCAATACTTCACGTTACTAGTCATTTGTTAAGAAGCGTGATTTAAAATTGTTCTTCGGAATACATATTTTTCTCAGAGTTAAATTCTCTCATTCACTCCCTAAAAAAAAAAATCTGTGAAGGAAGAAATGAGGGAGGGACTAAGTGCAAAAACTCACATGATGGGAGGAGATGTGCTGATGCAAGCAGAGCTGTAGTTACCACTGTGCCACTGTGGTCAGTGCGTTTCCAGACTCCATGTAGACTGCTGGAGGGTGGCTGGCCTGTCCATTTGGAAGACCATGGGGCCAAGGAAGGTATAAAGTTTGCAAAAGGGCCACGGTGTGTTTTCGGGACATCTATTTTAGGTTCCAATTGATAAATAAGAAGTCCAGCGCCAACTCATGATACCATGGAGGTGCTTTAAAACTGAAGACAAGATGCAGACTTAGGAATAGTAAGAATTTTAAAATTTACCCTTTAGTCTAGAAAAACCCTAATTTGTTGCTTGGGTGAAAACCACAACAAGAACACACACTTGCTTGGAAGCAGCAACCGCTTCTCCTTGCAGAGAAGGAGCCATGCTTCAGCAGCCCTGGATAATAGGAAGAAGGTATCAATATTGTGCATTGTTCTGTCAAGCTAAAATACTCCATCTGCCATGGTGACTAGATCAGCTCTTAACTGACTGGAGGCAGTAATCAGAAAGACAAAAGTCAGTTCAAAAATCAATTAGGTTCCCAGAGGATCTTCAAAAGTGTTTGAAACCACTGGTGGATGACTACAGAGACACAGAAAACAATTGACTCTCCAGAGCAACTGTATTTGATTTTTGTAGAGTTAACAGAGGAAAAGACATTTAAAATGTAAACTAAAAAACAAGTGAGGAGTAAAGCTTGAAGAATCAAAATCTACATGCAAATTTAAACCTATAAATATAGATTACATGTATGTTCTGAAGAGAACCTTACAGGAACTAACTGATGAGCTCACTGAACCACTCTCAACAGTGTTGGAAAAACCTGGGTTCCCCATTTTGTCACACTCAGATATCAGCACTGTAGGCCAGACATCAGCACTGTTACCAGCATTGAGTCATCTGTCATTTCAGCTATGGTCTTACTGAAAATGATCAGAAACACAGTGAAATCAGGTAGCTTTTTTGTTTCCCCCAGTGGGAACTGATAAAGGCAAAATTGCTCTACAATTAAACACGCTTGAAGATATTTATCTAGTATTAGGGTTTTGGCTTCAGTTTTCTGTAAATTGACTACCAATTGATATATATACACCCTGCAAACTTAGTTTCACTCTAAGAGTTGGCATGTGTTGCATTTTTCTGGTAATTTTAGTGGTGGGGCTCACTGCCTTATTCATCTGCAACTAGAAAAGAAAGACCAGAACCTGCAAGTCTGCCTCTGAATCAGCAAAGTATTAAAAACAATTTAGAAATAAATGGACCATTTTCTAAGCAAAAGAATGAAATTGCTGCCATCTAGATAAGAACTTGTTTTTAAGTCTGGCATCTTGATTTCTAACCTAGCACAAGAGAGACAGACAGAGCGTTTGATTACCTGACGGGTAGATGTTGAGGTTGACCTGTCAGAGAAGGCTGGAAGTTGCAGAAAGACAAAACCTAATGAGATGCAGCACGGAGGAAAGACCGAACAGAAACAGACAGTGAGAAAATGCAGCAACTTCACCACCTTCCTCACTACTATTACCTCTGGGGTAAAAATCAAATTAGGGAAGGGGTGCATGAAGTGGTGCTGGCTTTTTGTGCCTCACGTGCAATCTTCTTGTAAAGCGCAAACAGCTCAGGCAGCTGCTTTGCAGTCTACACAGTCCTGTCTCAGCCAGCCTGTGCTGTCTAGGGTGTGGACAGGAGGGCAGGTTTGGGACAGTGTGCCTCTGGAGCCAGTGCTCTTTGGAGGCCTGGGCTTGTCACAGACTGTCCCAAAGGTCACCAAGGTAGCAGGATGCTGTGACAGGAGCCAGAGCTGGTGACCCATGCAAAAGCCTGCTAATGTCTAGAAGCTGCTAAATCAGATTGGCCTGAAGATACTATCCTGAGTACAGTCATGTGTAGTAACTGGTCTGTCCTGAGACAGAGAATGTTTAGTCTCTGAAAGCAGTCCTGCCCTGCCTGGTAATGAGTCTAGGCTGGGCAGAGCTGCTTGCAATCCATGGCATCATGTTGCAGCTACACGTGGGCTTCCTCTCTGGTGTGGACACAGCCATGCCGGGCAACAAAGGTAGTTGCTGTGCAGAGCCAAAAATGGCAGGCAATTCTTGGCACTTTCTTACACTATTTGGCACCCCTCTCTGTCATGACACAAAGAAAATCTATAGTGGCAGTGAGTGCAGTGCTGGTTTTGTTTTCCACTCTTTAGTGTGCACAAAGACACATCACATGCATCTGTGCACCCGCTCGGCCTCCCCCCAAGGAATCTTGGTTGTCTCTTCCTCAAAGGAACAGAATGCTTGCAGCATGGCCTCCAGTCCTGCACGGCTGAGAAGGCACCAGAGTACTTTTATTCACTGGGAGCACAGCCAAACGAGGCTGCTTCAGACATAGACCCTGACTACAGGATTTTCTCATGTTCTCTTGCTCCACTGTTCATGTTTGCATGAATTTCTAGCTTTATTTCCAATTAAATTCTAATGTAAGGGGGCATTGAGTATCTCCATTGACAACCTGCTCCTGCAGAAGCTGCCTTATCTGCATGTCTGGATAGTAGGACAAGGCACTTACTTTTTGTTGTCTTATCCTATGTATTGGTCTGACCCTGGCTGGGTGACAGGAACCCACTAAACCTGTTCTTTCACTCTCTGCTGCAAATGGACAGGGGAGAGAAAATATAATGAAGGGTTTCATGAGTTGAGATAAGGACCATGAGAGATCCCTCACTAATCACTGTCATGGGCAAACCAGACTCCAAGTGGAATTTAATTTAATAAATTAAATTAATTGAAATAAATTTAATTTAATTTATTACTATTGAATTTATTTGTAACAGGATCAGAGCTTAAGAATGAGAAGCAAAATAAAACTTAAAGACACTTTTCCCCCCATGCCCCTCCTTCCAAGTTCTACCTCCTCTTCCCCAGCAGTGCCGGGAGACAGGGAATGGGGGTTGTGGTCAGTTGTTTCTGCCACTGCTCAGAGAGAGGATCCTTCCCCTGCTTTCTGTGCAGTCCCTCCCATGGGAGACAGCCCTCCACAAACTCCAGTGGGTCCATCCTATGGGCAACAGTTCTTCAGACACTTCCACAGGGTCAGTTCTTCAGGCACAGGCTGCTCCAGTGTGGGTTCCCCACAGGCCACAAGTCCTACCAGGAAATCCTGCTCCGGTGTGGGCTCCTCTCCCCATGGGTCAGCAGGTCCCTGCCAGGACCCTGCTCCAACATGAGCCTCCCACGGGGTCACAGCCTCCTTCCAGCATCCACCTGCTCCAGTGTGGGCTCCTGCAAGGGCTGCAGGTGGATCTCTGCTCCCCTGTGCTCCTCCATGGGCTGCAGGGGCACAGCTGCTCCACCATGGTCTGCACCACGGGCTGCAGGGGAGCCTCAGCTGTGGTGCCTGGAGCACCTCCTGTCCCTCCTTCTGCACTGACTTGGGTGTCTGCATTGTTCGCATGTTCCCATTCTGCTCTTCTCTGGTGGCCATCTTCATCTAACACTTTACTGTTTTTTTCCTCTCTTCTTAAATATGTTGTAACAGAGTTGTTACCATCACTCCTGATTGGCCTGGCCTTGGCCAGTGGCAGGTCAGGCCTGGAGCTGGCTGGCATTGGCTCTGCCAGACATGGAGGGAAACTTCCAACAGCTTCTTGAAGAAGCCTCCCATGTAGCCCCCTCCTGCCACTACCAAAACCTGATCACAGAAAACCCAATACATCCTAGATAAGCCAGTGTGAAACATACCCCTTCACCTGAGCCCTCTATATCTTAAAGTGGATAAATATATAGCGTATAGGCATTTGCTGAATCATCTGAACTCTCTAAGTTCCTGCTTTTGACTCGTTTCCTGCTCCTGTGTTTTTAATTGCCATCTTGTATGCATTCTGGAGACTGTCAAATCCTACTCCACTTGCCATTTCATATAGTGTGAAGCGTTGACTTCTGTGTCAGCATCAGCAGTGACAGCAGATTGTCCATTCTCACAGCATTTCTCACTCCTCCCAACCCAAGGCGTATCAAGCTCTGCACACTAGTGCACTGCAAGGCTCTGATCCAGCATGGTGTGATGCAAAGAGCAAGACCCATTTTGATGGGAAATAACACTGCATCTGCAACAGGTATGACAAGCAAAACAGGGTGCTGTATATGCAGTTGCATAGAAAAATATCCCTCTATGATGGCATGGCAGGATGGGTCAATGAAGGGAGAGCAGCGCAATACTGTCTACCTCAACCTCATCAAGGCTTTTTGCACTATCTCTCCCATAACATCCTCATAAGTGAGTTGAAGAAATGTGGTTTAGATGAATGGACAGTGACATGGATCAAGAACTGGCTGAATGGCAGAGCTCAGAGAGTGGTGATCAGTGGAGTAGAATCCAGTTGGAAGCCTGTAGTCAATGGTGTCCTCCAGGGATCAAGACTGGATCCAGTCTTACTCGTTTATCAATGACCTGGATGAAGGGATCAAATGTAACCTCAGCAAGTTTGCTGATGACACAAAACTGGGAGGAGTGGCTGATGCACCTGAAGGCTTTGCTGCCATTCAGTGGGGCCTTGGTAGGCTGGAATGCTGGGCAGAGGGAAACCTAATGAGGTTCAACAGGGGCAAATGTAGGGTCCTGCTCCTGGGGAGGGATAACCCCAAATACCAATACAGGTTAGAGACTGACCAGCTCTGCTGAGAAGGATCTGGGAGTCTTGGTGGATGACAAGCTGACCACGAGTCACCAGTGGGCCCTTGTGGCCAGGAGGGCCAATGGTATCCTGGAGTTCATCAGGAGGAGTGTGCCCAACAGGTGTGTGAGGGGCGATCCTCTCCCTCTACTCCCCCCAAAAGGAGACCACACCTGGAGTGCTGTGTCCAGTTCCGGGATCCTCAGTACAAGAAAGACTAGGAGTTACTGGAGAGGATCCAGCGAA
Source organism: Calyptomena viridis (assembly GCA_013390005.1). Lineage (NCBI taxonomy): Eukaryota > Metazoa > Chordata > Aves > Passeriformes > Eurylaimidae > Calyptomena > Calyptomena viridis. Next base: position 180,672 of record WEIV01006668.1, on the reverse strand, counting down.
GGGCCACAAAGATGATGGATGAGGGGATCTGGAGCATCTCTCTTATAAGAAGGGACTGCAGGAACTGGGCCCATTTAGTCAAGGCAAGAGAATACTGAGAGGAGATCTCATTAATGCATATAAATATCTCAAAGGTTGGTGCCAAGAGAATAGTACCACACTCTTTTCACCAGTGCCCAGTGACAAGACAAGGAGCAAAGGCCATAAACTCAAGCTGGAAGTTTCACTTCAACATGAGGAAGAACTTCCTTACATTGTGGGTGACAGAGCACTGGAACAGGCGGCATGTAGGTTGTGGAGTATCCCTTTCTGGAGACATTCAAAACCCATCCGGATGTGTTCCTGTGTGATCCTGCCTTGGCAGGGGAGTTGAACTAGATGATCTCCAGAGGACCCTTCCAACCCTACATAATTCTTTGATTCTGTGGTTCTGTGCTGAGCATGGTGCACTTGACCTTTCCACTGCAGACATGGCAGTGGCCGTGACTGGCACTTCCCCAGAGGTGACCAAAATCTCATCATACATGATAAGGAGATCCAAGCATGATCATTGTTCATCAATTCAAGTAACTAGGTCTGCTGGTGTCAGAGCTGTCTCATTGCTTTTCCTGGTCCGAGTAAGCTGGGTATGTCTGACCAAATTTATTTTGCAAGTGACACCTCCAAACTCTTGTGTTTTGCCAGAAACAATCTGTTTCAGAATTATTAGTATCATTGTTCTTATGCAGAGTTTTACCATTTTACCCCCACATTTCACCTTGTGGGCCAAGCAGGATCCTGAAGCAAGTGACAATGGACCATGGTGGCTTTAAGCTGCCCCTCAGCTTTTCTGAAGCTGCAAACAATCTACTTAGCCTGGTTTGTCAATGATGTCTCAGTGATGCCAACATTTCTCAAAGGTGAGGTGTAGCTTTGGGAAGTAGCATGTACTTCCTACTTTGTTTTCCAACCAATTCAGTGTCATAGCCCAGCAGCCACATGCCACGGATTGCCAACCCTTTCTTCAGAGCTATGTTGGCCATTCTCATTTAATGTGATCAAAGTATCATAACTCAAATCCCAGATTTGTCTCTTCTTCATGAGCTTCCACTGAATTAATCTCAAATGTCATTCATTGAAAAAAGAATCTTTTTCAGAAGAATGGAACCCTTATCCAGCTGTTATATACCTGGTCTGAAATGTAACAAAGCTCTGTATGTGCAGCTGCTTGGTTATTTGATATCCCTTTCCCAAATGTAATCAACATTGGTAGTTTTGTTCCAGTTTAGTTCATTTCATTTCATGTCATGCACTGTATTTCTTTGATCATAGTATATGTTGCACTGAGTAGTGAGTTCATTTCCCAGACTTTCTTTATTGTCCTTCTCAAAGCTAAACATGATCACAGGACTGGAGCAATGCCTAAAAACTCCTGCAAAAATCAGTCCCAGGAAAGCAAAATCAGTGTCATCTGCATTCAGGCCTTTGCTGAATTTTCTTCCTAAAAATACTTTAGCAAATACTGGTCTCACATTATCACAGAGAAGTGAATTTGAATTAATCCTGACAGAACTTTTACTAAAGTTAATTATAAGCTCGTGATTGTAGCTGTTTGCAGTCAAAAACTTATTTTAGGAACTATACATACACAGCAAGACAACAGAAATTTTCTGTGCATTACTTTGTGTCTAGTTAAGTGTTACTAATTTACTTCAAACACCAAATGCTAGGAACAAGGAATTCACAACCACCAAGTCAATAATTTTTTGTGGGATCTGATTTCTTCTATAACTGATTTGGAAGAGCAAATGCCTTCAGTAAAGCCACAGGCACAAAAAATAGCTAAAAATGGCATAAATTATGGGTTACATCCCATTTGTTTTTTTGCAATGCAGGTCAAAATCACAAATGGTGCCTGTTAAACAGAAGTGTCCAGCCTACAGATGAGATATTTTCTACTCTCTGGACATCCTCTTGTGGTGAAACAGTTGTTCCTAAGGTGCTGAGAGTAATGCCACTGCCATTCAATTTCTTCTGTGTTTTCTTTTCCAGGGGCACACGAATTGAAGCAGAAGTGCAGTATGTCTTACCTCCAGCCCAAAAACCAAGGATGTACATCTGCCTGATGCACCAGCTCTCACCACAAGAACAGAGATATGGGCCCATTAGGGAAGAAATAAATGGCATAGCAGGCCTATGACCTGAGGATCAGTGGCATGCAGTAGGCACTCAGCAGGAACCCGTGGGCCCATCACTCTTGTTTGGCACAGGAGAAACATCAGGGCATGGTAGAAGACCTTCCTGATGCGAGCACAAGTGGATTTGCACATTGGTGCATTGATCCAGAAATCAGCAGAATTAGGTACCCATTCAGAATGAATCACACTTACCTGCACTACCAGGTCAGTCCCAGCACCCTGCATGGCTGGGACTGGGCTACTGTCTCCTGTGGTGGTACTCAAGAAAAGGTGAGGGGCATATGCATCTCAGGATATCCACTGAAATGTTTGTAATAGCCCAATACTTAAGATAATTATATATACCTTTATTTTTAAGTGAATGTATTTTGGACATTCACATTCATTGTATTTTTATCCCCCTATAAAAAATGCAACACATAGGATAACACATTTAGGTCCTAGACAAACAGAAGAGCAACAAAGCTAGTGCTTGTGCTCAGTCTCTATGGTAGCTATAAATATCCTTAGATCTTCAGAGCCTTTGCTTTACACAAGTGCTCACACACACAAACGCACACACACACACTATGCCCTTCATATTATCATCTTGTACGTTGGCCCTGAATATTTGAGTAGGAGTACGTAAAAAGAAATGAGGTTTGAGCTTCCACTCTGGTGACCTCTCTGGGGGCATCTTCCCCATGAGCACAATGGGTAGGAGGGAGAAAGCCCCTGTCCCTGCCCCTGTTGTTGGTCACTGACACCCCCTGAAGCACAGTGCTACATCATATTGATGCAGAGCTGCCCAACAGGTGGCCTGAATGTCTTACAATTTTAACATTATATGCCCTCATTGCAGCTTAAAACTGATTGAGCAATCTTTATTCTGAACACAGGAAGTGTATTTCATTTGCATAGCTCTGATGGGATTAAAAGAGGCATTAGAGTAATTAAGGTCAGAGGGGCTTACCATTTACTAAATCCCTAAATCCATCTCCGCTTCAACATAATTCAGCAGTATCATGGGACAAAAGGTCACTGAAACAATTTATGCATGTCTAGCCTTCCATCACAAAGAGATAAACCCTTTTTTGGACAAACAGCTTTCTTGGACACTACACATATATTTTATTTTCCACATAGACAAAACAAGAAACTGTCTCAGCTACCATCTGAATCCATTAACTACCTTATGTTTGGGTTTTTTCTGGGTTTTTGGATTTGGAAGTGAATACTACCTTTTACACCCATGAACTTATATGGTCTCAATTAAAAAAAACTAAACCAAAACAAAACCCAAACAAACAAAACCAAAACCAAAACCAAAAACACAGCAACCAACAAACCTAGCTGATACAGGTCTTAAATATGCATTCCAATAAATTTCTTCCCGAGTTTAAAATATTAAGGGACCCATCTGTTAAAATGACAATAATAAATGCACAAGGAACATTTGGCAGATAGTGTATTATTTAATATTGTGTATTCTCATGAGTTAGCTTACAGCAGTTATTACTTTTAATTAAATGTACATGCATTTGACACTGCTGAAGGCCTTAGCTGCCAAGGCTTTGTTGTTATCTGTAATCCAAAACTGCCCTGTTGAATTGAAAGTACCCTGAACAGAGTAATGGTGAGTAAAGCTGCTCTGGGGATGAATACATATGCATTTATTGCCTTCCGTAAGCCCAGCTATGTCAAAGCCAAAAAGATTATACTGGCTGTCCTTCTTCACTCATGGAACCAGAATCACAAAATACTCTGAGTTGCAAGGTACCCACAGAGATCATCAAGTCCAACTCTAAAGTGAAGGTCCCATACAGAAATCAAAACCACAGCCTTGGCATTATTGACACCATGCTCTATTCAACTGAACTAAACTCAGACTGTGCTGGTGTTTCAATCCCTGGCACAAGGTGGAGGTATACACTACCCCTGAGGAAGCCTTGTTCTCACCTTCATGCTCCCAGAACCCTGACCTCTGTACTGAGAAGCCTCAAGGCAATTCAAGCCACTTGAATTTCTTTCCAGATGCAAACAATGGCTGTATCTGCAAACAGCTGGCTAGGTGTGGCCCAGGGTGTCCCACACAGCATCTTCCCCAGTCCCTGTTCCCGTCCTTGGCAGCAACACGTGAAGGCAGTGGTGGCTCCGCAAAGGGTGCTCTGGGTGTGGGCTTGCTGTGCTGTGCAGACCTAGTGAGACTGCACTGTCCCAGCCACATTATTGTAACATCTTCTCCAACCAAAAAGCCAAAGAGACAGGTATTTGGAGATTATTTTTTAAAATAAATCTTCCAAGTGAACAAGAAAGATGAAAGAATGTGCTCAATATCCAAAACAATGGAACTTCACAAAGACAACATAAACAAAGAGAGAAAAGCATGCTGTAAAGCAGGGGACATTCAAAGACTTCTCATAATCAGAGAAGCCAACATGGCCTCTTGACCACTGACTGTTCCCAGCAATGCTAAAAGCGTAGATGAGACGTCTGTGCTAAGTAAACAGCATCTGCCATCTCCTCAGACTGTTTGAAAGTGCTGACTAGCTGGTGAAGAGATTAGCATTGTCTGACTCCTCTATCAATAACTGATTTTTTACCCAAGCTTGGCAGTGCCTTCCTAATTGTCAGTTAGAAGTGCTGACATTCCTGAATATTGCTCCTGAGAAGTAAATAATATTTATTTGAGGGTACTGTGGACTCTGTTTAGATCCTGAAAGTTCAAGTGAACTCACCTGAAAGGACAAAACCAAGTTTTACCTCATGTGGTACATCCGTTTCATAACAAACTCAAAATTGTAATTTTTTCTTCTTACAAGGAAATTTTAAATCATGTGCTTAAATTTTGGTAAGTATCTTGAGTTGGGCTGGGATGGGTAATGCTGCTTCACAGTGGGTTTAGACTTGGAGAAACCATTAAGAAACTCTGCTGAAGAGTGATGCTTGAACAGGCTCATGACTAGAAGCAAAATTTTTTGAGAGGCAGAAATGTAGACAATTCCACATTCTTTTTAGAAAAAAAAATTTAAATGTTGAAAGGACTCAGCTATGTTTTGTCTATGATTTGATTATGTAGGTTATATACCAACTAAAGAAAGTGCCTTTTCTGAAAATCTCATTAGTTTTATTTTTAACACTGTCTTTTAAAATAGTCAGGGGAAAATGTTCTTCTGAAAAACCTAAGGATGTAGTTGTTTTAAGTTCACAATATGAAGTAAACAAGAGTTGTGTTTTTATTCTGCCTTCCCCTATTTTAAATTCTTTATGCTTTTTTGCTACATCTCTCCTGAACAGATGGCTGTTAGCTCCTGACAACGATACTTCACTAAGCCTTGGCAGGATGATGATGGCTCAATCACCCATTAATTCCACAGCAGATAATGGCTGAAAGCACCAGATCAGGTCAGTCTTGTTGACCAGATTGTGCAAATCTATATGTGGGATGGGGGTTTCACTGATTCATCTGAAAGCTTTTTAATTTGAATGTGCAAAATTCATGTGTCAGTCATTTTGAGTCTCATCACAAATTCTCACCCTGTTCTCTTGTGATCCTCCCATATGGTGAAAAAGCTTAACATTTTTCACCTGCAATATAAATATCACTTCGAGAAACTATGGATTTTCAATGAAAACCACTGCTGTGAGGCAGTCATGAGATAGATGTGATACTTGATCTCAATTTGCAGCTGGAGGCCAAGATGCAGCCCAGCATAGAGATTGACCCTGGAGGCATCATACCCTTGACAGCTGGGTGCTGCACAACCCTGAGGGCTGAACAGGCACTTGGACAGCTGTCCTTCTTCAGAAGCTGCCACTGGGAAGTGGCCAATCAATCCTGCAGGCAGTGTGCAGTAGGAATAGGAATCACACTCTAGCTCACTTCCCTTCACCTGGTGTGCAGCTTTGAAATGTCCCTATTTTCTACACAGCACAATTCCAAGCAGATCCTCCATTTAAAATTAGTAATTAGTGAGAAATGAAAACAGCAGACCACTGATCAACACTGCTATTTTGATTGTTCTATAAAAGAGGGAAATACAGAATAAATTTTCTTGCTTAATTTCTTTCCTGCCTGCTTGCACTTTACCTTTTTCATGAGGTTGTGTGGACACTATGCAATCTGTCTAATGAATATAGACAGTAGCAGTAGGTGGGGAGTTGCTTATTTGCACCATTTGCACCTCTATGTGAAATTCATTACCAGATTATGTTACGCTGAAAGGCTCTTGGAAGGTTGTCAAAACACTTGCAAACCCAAGCTGTCACAGCCTGATGAATGTCCCATGCAGGTCCAAACTATGGAGTCATTATTCAGCCCTCACCTGGCAAAACTCCCCATAGAGCCAGTGCTGGGAAGAGGCTGAGATTTGCAAGGAAATATTATGCTGGGACCCATCACCTCCTACACCAACTGCTATGGCTCCACAGCTGCTTCAAAGATGCCCAGATTTAGCAATTGCCCCAAAGTTTCAAGTAAACAGGTATTCCAGATGATGCACAGGTGAAGACTGTGAAAAGACATTTTTGCATCTGTTAGAAGAGCCTTAACACCGCTCCCAGCAAAGATGAGGGCTGATGTTACTGGCAAGCAGAGGAAGCTGCTGCAGTTGGCCAGGAGTCACCTCCCTGATGTGGGTCTAGTTGCTGTCAATACTGGGGGAAAAAACAGTTGGGAAACACAATGAAAATGCAAACCAATATAGTGGGCAAGTTCAGTGATGCATAGGAAGTGTTCATACTGTAAGGGCTTGCTGCACAGCAGAGTCAGAGGAGACCAGCCTCTCCTCAGAAGGCACTGGCTGCAGAGAACCTTCCATACACAGCTGTTTGATGGCCCAAAGCCTGATGTCTCTCTGCTCTGGGACAGAGCAAAACAAAAGATGAATTGTCCCCTGGGAGGTAGAAAAGAATGAAATACTGTGACTTTCATCAGTCCTGTGCTACTGCGTTTAGCTCAAATGTTTTTAATTAGGCCTATCATGCCCTTATCCTCCAGTCATCTTAAAGTTTATGATGACCAGTCATTAGATGAGTGGTCACTTTGTTCCTAAAGCATCTGTGCTCCTCCACTCCTTTGGATGCTCCTGGAGAAGTAGCAAAGTCCCAAATCTGAGAGCACAGATGGTACAGCAAAGCTCAGATAATGACTAGAACTTCTTAAAAGTTCAAAGCTATTGGACCCCATGTCTGGATTAAAACTCTTCTCTTTCCTTTTTTGAGATACCCAACGAGCATATTTGCCCCTTCTAAAATAACCATCTTTGGCAAGTGCCCACCTAAATGTAGTTGAGGCCAGATATTCTCCAAATAGATGTAATGAGCACAGGAAACAGGAATCCCCCACAACACACTGGGATGTGTCAGCAGAGCCTTCCACTTGTGCCCTATAGGTGTACCACGAAGAAGGCACAAGGTGTGAACTCTCAGCGTCCTTCTTGGCAGAAGTGACACCACCACCAGATCCACTGTGAGTCAATCATCACAAAGACAACCTACTGGCCAGCCCAGCTGGTGGTCTGAAACGAGATGTTCAAAGGGCTGTTATGGAAAAAAAGGCACCCTTCCTCTGCCCAGGGGCCTGAGGGTTCTTTGTTTGATATCTTTGTAAATCAATCTCCATTTCCAAGGAGGCTGTTTCCTATTAGACCATATTAAACACTCCTCCTGTTGTCCAGGCTTCCTGTGTTTCAAATACCTGAACCCTGCTTGTCATTTCACCATATGTAGATATCCTAAATGAAATAAAGGGTCATTTACAGATACATGAAATGGGTGTAAACAAATGAAGTGGATGCCAAATACAGTAACAATCCTGAGGGTTTCAGTTATGGCAACAGACCAGACCAGATCAGACTAGTGCTGTTGCAGGGGCCAGGACACATCCCCAGAACCAGCATTTCAGCACTGACAAAAACCTGACAAGAATGTCAGGGAAATGTTTTTGCTACACAGCTTCTAATGTTTGGATAGCTACTTTATGGCTGACCCCTTCATATGGGAAAATATGTATGAAATAATTATAAACCACATGTTATTTATAAACAGGAGTGCTACTAAGGTACACTCTTTATTTGATGTGACTATCATCTTCTCCTTCCTATTTCCACCTAGCTTTTACCCCCTTCATATCATAGACACTTTTTACATGCGAGGATATGTATTTCAGCACAATAAAGTGGTGGGACAGCAATTTGGTTTTTCTTTCTAAATATTTCCTTACCATTTTCTACAAAGTCTTTTCCACAAGGCTTTTTTGAGAGAGCTCTAAAACTACACTGGTGAACTGTTGACTTGGCTACACCCTTTTAAATTCATCACCAACCACCACCAAGTTTAGGTTCTGTTAGTCAAAAGTTCACATTGTGTAGAAGAAGGTATAAGTTTCATGTGGCACATGCCATATTTCAAGTTGGGTATCAAGTTGGAGAAATCCAAATCCTTCACTTAGGCGAAAGAACATCCTGTGACGTGCTCTCTCAAGTAAACTGTGAGTATTTATAAATCATTCATAGCCCCAAAATAATTTCTTGCTGGAATTCATGACTGGTTTGGAATTGGAGTGAAATTCAAAGAGTTCACATGTTTACAAACAATCTTCCAACAGTAAAAAGGGTCAAACAGATATGTGCATATCCATTGCAATTACCATGCAATTAACATCTGTACAGGAGAATTGTACGAATAGTTTTAAGTCTAGTTTGTTTTTTTTTTAAATGCCAAGTTGAAGGCTAGAATCAGCTTCCACAGATTTTTCCACTAAACAGTTATGTTGGCAAGGACAAAATAAATTGGGAATATTTAAATGTTACTGCATCATAGACTCAATGAATAAAATAATCATTGTATAAATTATGCTAACATGGAAAAATCTGTCTGCTTGCTCTGATTCAATTATTTCCATCATACATAAATGCTGAGGTCACTGTGAGTTTTGCCACTGACTTTAAGGTAGCTCAAGATTTCCTTCTAAGAACTGATTAGTAGGAAAGTCAGATTTTCTACAGAAGAATAAATACAGACACTTCATGTTGGCATTATGAACTTCTTCATACTGTTGGATGATTAATATCTCACACCAAGCCAATATTGTGTGACCATGCTTACTTTGTTCAGATCTTTAAAACAAAATGTTAAAATGGAGCAAAGTCATGTTTGCCAAAAGTCCAGGGCCATTTATTGCCAGGTCCAGGAACAAATAGCTTTAAGAATGTTCCTTGAATACCATACATGAGGTGCTTATAATTTTTTTCTTCGTTTTCCTTTAGTGGAAAATCTGGAAACTTGTATCTGCACCAGTTATCAACTTTCTATTTCCACACAGTCCGGATAATCTTGCTTGCCACCTTGTGCAGCTGCTTCTCAGGAAGGACAAGGATCCGTGTTGCATTAACAGAAGCAGTTGCTCTTACACAATCATTTAAACCATCAGTTAAACTGCCCCATGTGTCAAGTGTTAAAAACATCACCAAAAGCTCACAACTCCTTTCCTTCTTTTCTCTTGTTCTTTCTCTCTAAACGTGTTGAGCCATGGTCTTTACTCCTAAACTTAGAATTGGAATCTTTCTATTTCATATCATTGTAAAGTGAGGAGGAAAACACATTCAGGAAATATCTGTTGTAAAACTTGTAATCATATACTTTTAATGCTTATTGAAAATAAATAGTGTTCTGGGGTTCCAGGAAGCATGTTTGTTACTGAGTGCTTGTAAAGCATCTGTAGTACCTATATCACACAGAGCAAGGAAAGGACAGGGAAGCAAAAGACTTTAAGAACTGGGAAACTTCCATTTTCACACTCTGGTTTCCCAGAAGTTAGTTTGCAGCTGGTCTTTTCTGTTGAAAGCTAAAGAGGTTTTGATTAGAGAAGTGTGTTGGCTCTGGAACAGTTCATAAAGGGATTGCTCTTCCACTTCTGTGTTACTAATGTACTATAAGTGACGTTATAATCAAGTAACCAATAACTGCTAAAAAGAAAGGACACTGTGCCACAAGGGCTTTTAAAGAGAAATAACATTTGGATCTATTTGGAGCTGTGTAAATAAAAGAGATGCTCATGAGCATTTTTCTCCAAATAGAATAATAGAATTGTCATCATTACTTTACCTCGTGATAGCACTACTATATGAGGATTGGTTGACAGGTCTAGAAAAGAAGGACATGAGAGTTACCGAACAGAAGAACAGGTAGTGAGTTGAGACATCATCAGTAACCACATCGAATTTCACTAGAATATCACTCTGGTTAAAAATCAGTTCTTCCAGAGTGCTCACATCTGCTGAAATTATTGTGCAGGTAAAGGCCACTGCTTCTTCCAAATTGTGCTCACATACAGCTTGCTGCAGGTAGCTCAGGAAGATGATATTGCTTTCTGACTTGTAGACACTTTTCTTGTTGTAAACTATGCTGAGAGCTCTCAGGGAATCCAGGATGAAATTCAGAAGCAAATGCATTTTCTAGCACCCTGTTATGGTTCATGATGCAGAAAAATCTTAGAATTAGTAAATGTAACAGCAAGAAGGAACTCAATAAATTGAGGGGTTGGGAGGGGAAACCAACCAACCAACACACAAATGAGCAAACAAAAACACCAAACAAAAACACAAAAACAAACAAAACCCAAAAGACCCCCAAAACACAAAAAAAACCAACCAAAGAAAAAATCCAACAAACCAAAACCCCCACAACAACATAAGCACAAGAATCCACAGTTTCCTTACATGTAAATGCCATTCTTTGCCTTATACCAAGAAGTGAATATGAAAAATACAAAGTATTTGAAGGCAAATACAGATTGAACTCCCTCAGGATTTAATTTTTAATCTTACATGAATTTCTGTTGGCCTTACTACAAGGGCTGGTGTAGACAGAGTCTTTTTATATGTCTGCTTCCAAAGATAGCAATCTAACTTCCCTGCAACATCCCTTACAGATATGAAGCTGTAAACAAACACAAAAACAGACATCACTTTCTGAAGTCTGCACCTCATTATTTTCCATGTGAGCAGAAGCTCTGCATTCAGGGAGGCCAGGCTGCCACTGGGCTCCCAGCCTCAGGCTTCCCTATCACCCTGAGCCCCACAGATCATTCAGCATGTCTGAATCTGCCACTGCTTGCAAAGCTGTAATCTTGCCATGAACTCACTACATCAGGAGATCTCTTTGCTATGCCAATACAGACACAAGGTACAAGAGAAACTTGAACAGATAAGATTGCTATCAAAAAGATAATTGTAGTTTAGCAACTTCAGCACAGACTCAGTGCTATCCCTGTCAAGCAGAAAAATTGAGCCGTTTTTTCTGGCATTCTTGCAGTTATTGAAGTAGAGTGTTTCTGAGAGTTTATTCTGATTTGAAAATTACCCTGAATCATTCTATCTGCATCAGCCGATGGAAATAGCCTTCTTTCTGGCCTCTCTTCCATCAAATACTTTTGTTCAAGTGCATATTGCTGGAAAAGTTGATTGAATATAGTGTATTCATTGCATACACACATATTTTTCCCAACATGAATGTGAGTTCAAGCACTGTATGTTTCAATTCTTATTTCCCACAGACCACGAGATAATCTCATTTTTCAAATGTATTTCATTTGAAGGGCCTTCTGACTTAGACTTTATCCTCCTGGGATCTTCAGTTTTTTATAGCATTCTTACTTTTAAAAGTTTTGTTTTACAGCTTAAATACAGTAAAGTCATTGCTACTCTCCTTCTCTGTTGGCAGGAACTTTCAGACATGGGGCACAGCACTGCTTCCTAAGTTACAAACCCAGCTTAGGACTCTGGGTTCAGTCTCTTCAAGCCCTGATGAGTGACGTGAACATCATCATTCTCATCCTTTCTAGAATAACAACACAGTGAAGAGATCGATCAAGGTCAAGAAAATACCGGTTAAGTATCTCTCAAAAATATTCCCATTATGATACAAATTGTCCCAGATCAAACTATGAGGAAAAAAGTTCTCTCTAAAGAAGAAAACAGTGATGAAACATCCATGTTCACCTGCTTCTAACTGTGAGCAGACAAAATTGGCATTTCAAAATCAGCAATTGCCTTCTGGACCAACAGTTGTTTCTCACTCACAACAACTCTAAACATTTGACTGGAAACAGAGGAAAGCCAGATATCTACTTGCAGCCCATGGAAGACCCCACACCAGAGCCGGCAAATGCCTAAAGGAGGCTGTGACCCTGTGGGAAGCCTACACTGAAGTAGGCTCCCGGCAGGACCTGTGACCTCATGAAGAAAAGAGCCCACTCTGGAGCAAGGGATGAGCATGAGGACTCCTTACCCTGAGGGGGAAGGAGTGGCAGTGACAATGTCTGATGAACTGACCGTAATCCCCAGTTCCAGTCCTCCTGTACTGCTCAGAGTAAAGGTCAGAGAAATCTGAGTGAAGCTGAGTGAAGGAAGAAGAAAAGGGTGGGAAGAAGGTGGTTTTAGATTTAGTCTTTATTTCTCATTATCCTATTCTGACTTGATATGTAATTAACTAAATTAATTTCCTCAAGTTGAGCTTATTTTGCCTGTGACAGGCCTGTGGGCTGGGAACCAGTCACCTACTAGGCTCTGGGCATCAGGCAAGCAGGACCTGGGCATGCAGGATGACTCAAACATGACTTGCACCCTGCAAAGGCCTCTTCTCTAATGCATTTTTTACAGCTTGTGAAATTTTTAGCACAATCTCTTTCTTGAGATACTATGTAGAAACTTGGTGGCAGATATTGCTGTGTGAAGTGATGCACCAGTGCTTTCCTCAATGAGATGTTGCCTGGATTGTGCCTTTCCCCAACACATCTCTGACGCCACTCTTGAGGCACGTGTGACTCTCCAGTGAAGAGGGGCCTCTCTTGCCCTTTGTCACAGGTGAGTGTGCTGGTACTTCAGAGCTGGATTCCTCCTCCTTCTACCACAGTACATAATCTACCCCAAAGTCTAAATCATGAAAGGAGAATGCAATAATAATTCTCCCTAAAACTGGGTTACACCAGCTAACCCTACCTTGCATATCTGTGGGATATCAGTCTTTAATTTATTAATTTTTTACAGGCATGTGGTCAGATTTAAGTTTGCTAGCAATATTCAACCAAAGGCAATGGTGCTGAACCCCTGGCTCAGGGCTGGAAGCTGGTGTATAGTCCATAAGCTGGTGAAACATTTTATGGTACTAAATTACTCTTGTAACACAGTGATGCAAAAAATTACATTTTAATCTACAAAGAACCAGGGCTGTAAATGCCTCATGTATTTAAGCTGTTATTAATCTTTGAGAGAGCTACTCTTGTGTTATAGCCATGTAAATCAGATATGACAAAACAGCACTGCTTCTATGGGTGAGCTTTGGGTTTGTATATTCTTTCTTCTGCACTGAATCCTTGCAGCCTTCCCTTGAGTTGTCCCTGTGGATCAATATAGAAAATTCTCTTTCAATCTGATATCTCCTATCTTCAAGTAAATCCATAGAATGTCCATAACTCAGACACCAGACATTGTCAAATACCTCAATGCATTGCAACAAGGGGCCAAATTGTTCAGCAACTAGCAGGAGACTGTATTCACTGGTGCCAACATACTATTGCTCTTTGGGCCAGATCGATGCCTTTGGTGAAGTGATAGCTTTTACAAACATGACCAGACATTTTCAACCTCTTACCATCTGCCAATATTATTTGTGAGCAGGAGGCAGAAAAGACTTTGACACAAACTAAATCCATCCAGTCTAACATGGTCATTTCATTTGGGGTATACCTTAATCCCACCCTCCTGTGTTATGCATGTCATTAAAACACTTGTATTGTACTTTAACAATGGCTTTTGCTAGCCTGTTTATAATCATCCACAGTTCTCATATCAAACAGTGCTATCTGCTCTGAGTTCTTCTGTGATACTACAGTGAGGTGAAAATAGTGGCAAACCCAAACTCAGATCATCCTCTTGCCTTGTGAGCTGTGAGGCAGGAGATAAAGAGGGGAGGAGATGGGAGGCTGCATCTCTCTCCCTGCTGAAGGCTCTGGAAATCACATTCCATTTGGCTGACTAGTCACCTGAGAGCTGGTCATGTGTGCACTCATCACAGGAGGCAATACAGTATTGTACAAGAATAATTAAAGAAGTAAATCAAATAGCTCTATCAGGAAGGCCCCTCCAAGTGCTAGAAATTTTTATCAGGTATTTCATCTAGGAGTAAATTAAAAAATATCTATCTTCTAAAACTCAGTGTCTGAAGACAGTGGGAGGCCCGCTCTCTCAGGATCCAGCACTAGTGTAGAGGCCCTGTCTCCAGAGGAGTGTGTCTCACCAGAGACATCCAGATATCAGCCCATTTTGCAGGTACTGCTGGGGCAGGAAAGAAATATCTGGTGCATGATTTCACCCAGTGACATCCTTTGCTTAACAAGACTTTTAGAGAACAAAGCAGATGAAGACTGAGGTGTTGGAAACAGCAAAACAAGTAGTAGATGAAAACTCAAACTGCTGGAAGAGATGCTCCGGAAGACCCCAGGTGGGCACCCACTGCCATAGCAGTCAGTGCTGGCTTCTGTCACAGTGCTCCACTAACAGGACAGGCTGCCCTCACACTCTCTGACAACAGCCCAAGAAGATACACACTCCTGGTAAACACAAGAAAAAGTGAAGGAAATTGGCAATACTCTCAGGTTATAAAGACTGCTAGAATATAATACAAACCCACTGGAATAAACAGGGATGGAATTGGCATTTCTGCTTCAGAAACAGTGCCAGCATTTCTAAGTCTTGGTTGCTTGAACTTCAGCCCTAGTTGAAAACTTCCATGTAACTATGGCAATGAGCATTTTTCATGCCTATAGCAATAGCTCATGGGATAAAGAGTAGCATTTCCCAATGTAGATTATCTTGATCTCCAGCCCAATGCTGGATATGTTTTTGTAGCTGATTAATTGGTGTTACTGTTACAAGCTCAAACTCTACATATAGATCATGGCATAAGGTTTGTTTGTATATGTTTTTCACAGCTTGCACACTTATCTGTTTATTGATTCATAGGCATCATTAAACACTGCTGCTCTGCATTTGAAATGATCCACAGGCAAATGGAAGTGCCTTGGAACAGGTCTATCTCCTTACCTAGTGAGGAATGGAGAGGTTCAGAGGGATAGACACACCTTCATGTCCTTATCTTCTTCCCATTGGCACCTGCTGAGCCCACATTCCATTGAGGTGGGACAAAGTAGTGAGAACACAGAGGACTAAGGTAGTTCCTTCTCATCATATCCGACTTCAGCTTGGCCTTTTCCCCAAGCAAGGCAGAACCTCCCTCTGCCTCACAGGACTCCTGCATGTTCACACATTAATATCCACAGCTTTGGGACAGGGGCAGTCTGGCAAGCTCTCACAAAGGCTAGAGGAGCATTTCATATAGGAAAAGAGCTAAGGTGGTTGTGAAAATGGTGTTTCAGAAGGTAAGACTCAAATTTCCCAGTATTGGGAGGTTTAAGTCAATTTTGCCTCAAGTCTTTAAGCGCAGACTTCATGTTCTGGAAAACACTAAGAACCACCAACTTCCCTACTGTTATGATCTGATTATTAAAATTATTAGAGAGATGTCTCTGCTTGAATTAAGGTTCAAATAAGACCACATGCCAAAGTTAATAGTACAGATTTTTGTTTAAGAGTAAATGTGAGGTAGGGAGAGAGAGAAATAAATAGGAAAAAGAGAGAGGTGGGAAAGAAATGGTAAAATAGAGACAGGTTAAGTAGAAAAATGTCACCACTTTATGGGTTTCAATGGTACTCATCGGTCCTCTTCTTTAGGTCTTCTCAGACTCCCAGTCTTCCTGAAGTGATGGTTGCAGTCTGGATTCTTCAGGTGGTAGAGGAAGCCCACAAAACTTCATAACTAATATACACTCGGGTTCAAGTGGACATGCCTAGGTACCTCCCCTGGGCCAGGGAGTTTTACACTGGATAATGTAGTATTTTGGATCACAGGACACTTTGCGAGTCTTTGGTGGTCTAAGACATTACAGCTTCCTATTACTTCAGCACAGTTCAATCAACTATGACCCATTATGGCCCATCAGCATGGATGAATACCTTCAGGCTGCATGTGAATGTCCTGCTACTTTCCTAGAGGGAAGATTTCACAGCTGAGCCATTATGTAAGGGACTTTAGCATGATAAAATGCACTTATCCCACCTCACAGGATTTGCCTCTTACCAGCTTCTTTCCTTATCTAGTAAGTTAACACTCAGTTACAGACGTGAGTGTGCAAGCTCTCTGCACCTGGGCAGCTACTACAAGTAGTATTTGAGTCATTGACCTTCAACCAGTGTCTCACACCTACCCTTGAACGTTCATTTTTCATATGCTTCAAAAATGTGAAAGCAATGCTGTTTTTTCTATGTAATCTGATGGCTCCAATCAAATCAGTCATTGTATCCCAGTGTCACCTACATGAACTGTGGCAGAGGAAGGGCTGGCGAAATGGCACGATGGGCACGCAGGACACCTGCCCAAAACCTGTGTACATGCACACTCTTCCTTTTCTCACACTTCTCCTTGGTGCTGCTCATGCCAACAGAAAACCTCTTCATGGGAGACCATTACAGCATTCAGAGGGCAACACCTATTGCTTCAGGCTGCTGCAGCAGGCTTGCTTTGAGGAAGGAGGGAGGGAAGCAAGCAAAGAGCAGTCACAGGGTTGAGCTGGCTGTGGGGCAGGCAGCATACTTCTCTGCCAGTGTCATGCCCGCATAGGCTGCAGGAACAGATGGGCCCCGTGCGAGTTCAATGATGAGTCAGTGTCTTTCAGCAAAGAGTGTCTGAAGAAATGCTAGATGTCAGGTCTCTTCAAACAGAGGCAGTGAAGCATTTGGACTGTGAAAACACGACATACATGAAAACTGGTGCAAGGTCAGAGAGCCTATTTGAGGAGGGTTTAGTGGTTACTTTTTCCCCCCTGCTATGCACTGGCAAATGGTGTACACAGCTCTCTTGCTGTGGTCCATATCTCAGAGACTCTTTGACAGAAGGACCTCTCCCCTCAACCAAACATACCTAATGCAGCAAATCAGTATTTGGGCTTATGGAGATCGGGACATTCGGAGGTTTTAGATCAACCTGGACATCAAAATCATATGGGAGAGTGGGGGTGCAGGTATTATCTGCAGAACATGCTGTGTCAAGTGGCCCTGGAATAAATTCATCTTCTCTCCCTGCTAAGGCATAGCAACTTTCAAAACAGTTTGGGCGTCTATGGGAGTTTCAGAGACCATTGAAACATGGACTCTGAAAACAACAGCTTTGTTGTCAGGACTGAAATTTGACAAGAAGGCCTTGCAGATAGCGGGTGAAAACTTAGCAGTGCTACAATCCATATTCCTACAGCTTCCAGCAGCCCCCCAGCTGTTCATAAACCATGTTCTGATGTGGATGCAACCCTAATTTCCTTTATCTTCTCACTTTAATCTAGAGAGATCCAGTCTGTACCCCCATTACTTTTTCTAGTATGCTCTCCCCAAGGGTTCTTGGGTATCAACCGCCATACTTGAAGTAGATTACCTGATACCAGTTTGGAAAGGATCAGAGACAGTGTGATGTCCAGATGTATGAAATGGAGTACTGTAACAGCAGTAACTTTGAGTTTTTTAAGAAGGGTTGAATCTCGGGTGTTTCTTGCTCAAATTACCTCAGATTTGGCCTCTAATGCACACTTGGACAGCAGCTTTCAAGGGAACTTTACTATTCAGATTAATTATTTGGGTATGTCTGCATTGCACAATGAAATATACTGGAGAGCTTACTCAGATAAACTGGCCCCCAAACCAGAAGAGAAGAGATACTGGGCCCAAAAAGAAGACATACGGTCCGTATTCAAAATTAGCTCACTATATGCTGTGTCATTGACATGAGGTTCAGTTGGAGCTTCATCAGGACCCAGTGAGGCATCACACTGCCTGTACAGACATGCCTTCAGAATACAGACAATATTGTGAAATAATATGTTAACCTTGTTTTCACCCTGACTTCCTAAGAAAAACAGGCTTTTGTAACAACACTGTTTATGTCTGTCAATTCCATGTGTCTCTCAAAAGTTTTTCAACCTGTTGCCATTCTTGTCAGTTAAATTGAACAGAGAAGGAAATTTCATGTGTAATGGCATTAGATGACTACATACAAGGAAAGAAACCCAAGTGAATATTCCCAGTGAGGGAAAGGCTGCAGTGGCAGCTCACTTCCAGTTCTGGAGAGCAGGAAGAATGCAAGGGAGAGAGACTCAGAAAAGTAGGCTGATAGTGCACCAGGGCTGCATGGGACAGAAAGCCTGAACAGCGGCCCTGGAGAGTAGTGTGGGGCATTGAGCAAACACTCTTCCCATGCATTTTAATATGTTTCAGCATCCAATAGCACCACTTTAGATAACAACACTAAAAGGCAGATACTTTTCACTACTTATCTGGAAAAGCAATTGTTCTTTTCACATTACTTTCACACAGTGCAACCAGATGTCTCTGATCCAAATGCTACAGCAGCTAGATCCCAGCAACTACAGAATCACTGAATCATTTAGGCTGGAAAACCTCTGATATCATCAGGTCCAACCTTTGACTGATCACCACTTTGTCACCTAAACCACTGCACTAAGCGCCACATCCAGTTGTTTCCTGAGCACCTCCAGCTATGATGACTCCATCACCTCCCTGGCCAGTCCTTTGCAATGTTTAACACCTTTCATGAAAATATTCCTCCTGATGTCCAGCCTGAACCTCACCTGGTACAGCTTAACACTATGTCCTCTTGTCCTGTCACTAGTTGCTCAGGGGAAGAGACTGATTCCCACCTGGCTGCAACCTCCTTTCAGGTAGTGGTAGAGTGATATGGTCACCCCTCAGCATCATTTTCTCCAGGCTAAACAACCCTATCTTACAACCCTATCTTCCTCAGCTGCTCCTTATAGGACTTGTTCTCCAGACCCTTTATTAGCTTTGCTGCCCTTTTCTGGACTTGCTTCAGCACCTCAATATCTTTCTTGTAGTGGGGGGGCCCAGAATTGGACACAGGACTCCAGGTACAAACTCAGCACCATCAATGTTGATACCTGCACTTGTGCACAAACTTTAATAAAAAACAAACAGAATTCAGGAGTTGAGGAAGGAGGAATGCCAACTTTCTAAAATTCTGCATGCCTTGGTATAGAAAACAGAGCTCATTCTGGATGACTTATGAGTACCAGGCCACTCCTGCCAGGCTGGGACAGGATTTCTGCACTGGAACAGGAAAGCTGGGTCGTCTTTGGCAGCTGCTTCAGAGTAAGTCCACAGAAATTCCTGCCAGCCATTTCTAACCATCTCATAGAGTGACCAGGGGCTTGGGGAAGCAGGGCTGGCCTTGCACAAGCCAGCATGTGTCTGTCAAAACACATCAGCCCAGTTTTGTCACCTCTCTGACAGAGCAACTGCAGCTCTATTCAGAGGCATGTCTCTGCAGCTGCCAACAGGCACCCTCAGGCTCCAGAAAAATGTATAGAGAAAAACAGTACTGAATTTATGCCACATCTTCTTATCTCCACTTTTCACCACCAAGATGCAAATTAGTCATAGCTCTAGTAACTGATTACATAAGCATCATATTAATTTTGTTCATATTTCCCCAAAGAAATCAGCAAATTGTTAGAACAACTTGGACTCACAGATTTATTTTCCAGGCATCATGGACTACTGGCAACTGAGGTGCAGTCATTTATCATTTCACAACAAAGATAATCTCGTTAACAAACCAAATTTCTTCCAGAAGAAAGAAGAAACAACAAGCAAATAGGCAGTGACAAAAGCCATGAGAGGGTTTGAAGGAGAAAGCAAATTTGCTTCAGCCCATTGCTTTTTGCACTGCATTCACTAGAGCTGCCTGAAAGTTCATTTGTTGCCATCCAGAATATTCTGTTGCACAAAGCATTATTCAAAGACAGAGGAAGAGACTGCACAACTGCAGATGGAAAATGTCTTGAGGAAATTCAATATAAAAATGGCCAAACCCCTCAGTCCTACAAGCTTTCAATAGCCCCAGAGGACCCATCAGCACACCTCCTACTGACTGCCACCTCCTCCAACTTTTACCGGGTGACAAATGCACAACTCTTTCACTGGAATTAAAAATAGATTTGATGAGAAAATTTGCTGCTGCATCCACTTTGAGTGCAACAATAGGGGTGTCAGAAGGAGCTCTTGACATGTATGTGAAATCCCCTTAGCACAGCTTAGAGTGACTTGAATTGTGCCAGTTAAGTAGATCCACGAGGTCTTTGGGCAGCCCTGGCTCTGCTCCTCCTTATTTTTAAGTGCCCTTCTGTGAAGATGAAGCTTCTTGAAAACCTTTGATATAGACAGGACTTGACCGACCCTTCTTCAAACCTTGGGCTTCTCCTGGTTGCAAACCTGAGTCCACAGCTGGTAGAAGGCTGACACTTGTAATGCCTGTCTTAAACCTGGGAGCAGGAACAGGGCTTATTCTGTAAATAAAGTGACATTCTTTTATCTTCCCATGAAATATTTGCAGCCATGAGCACTTCAGTGAGGGCCAGGCTGATAGGCATCAGGAATCTCAAATTGTTAGTTTCATTATTTGTTTTTTGTAACAGAAAGCCTAACACACAGAGGGAACAAAAGACAATGCCTGAGCACGGAACTGCAAATGGTCCAGCACATAACTCCTTTCCTGTAGGCACTAAACAAATACAGACACACACAAACCCCTTTACCTGCTCTACAAAATTGTTCAGCCTGGGGCTGAATGATGTAGTTCCACTGTGGAAACAACCAGCTGCAATCAACGTAATGAGGTCTCTTCACAATACACAGATGATGGAGTGCACAATAGCCCTGCTGCTGAAATACCCTTTGCCATGGAATCCATGGTAAGGAGGGCAGCACGAATCCACCAGCCATCAGCTTCCCTGGCCCATCCTTGGGATAAAGTTAATCCAGTGAGTTCCCCTAGGGGTGACCATTCCTTCCCAGCAGCTTCCCCCATCTGATCTTCAGGCTCAGAGTAATGTCCCTGCAGCCCTCAGGCAAGGGTTCTCCAAATGGGGCCACTGGGAGAAAGCAGAACAGAATGGACTATTCTAAAAAGTAGGAGGAAGCTATCCTTCCCCAAGTTCTACACCTGGAGGGTGCCTGTGGAGAGTCATGCACCAAAAAAGCAGAGCTAAACATCCTACCAGTCTCAGCAGCCTTTTTTGACTGTTAGTCACCTCCTTCCTTCACATAGTGCTGTCTCCAGACTTTTCTTGAGGTGACATAATCATTTCAGATAAAAGAAAAAATGGGGCATAAAAAAAAGTCTTTTCAAATGAAACAACTGGAGAAAAATGTGCTTTTCTGCTTTTCAGTGGCCAGTCAGAGTATTTGTTTAGAGCCAGAGAACCTGTGACCAGGTCCCTCCTCAGCTAGATGGTCTTCACCCCAAAATCTCCCTGCAAAGCATCCTCCCACATTGGTGTGTTCAAAAGACCCATAGTTTCTTTCCCTCACAGACATTCTGCTTTGGGTGAACACATATTTCCCAGATTAGAGGATGTAAGAATATCAGTGCTCTCCCAAAAGAGCATCCAAAGCAGAAGACGAGGTGCGTGTACACCAACAGAACACACACACCTGCTAGCACTGTACCACAAAACACTCTGATGTCTTGTGCCAGGTCCCTGTCCTTCTAGGCACAGTTTCCACCAGGAGTGCCACAAAGCCCTTCCTTCTTTTGCTTTGACATGAGGGGACATGTTTCCCCCAGTGCATGGTCGAGGGGGATTATCTCATGGGTGCCTGTTACATCAAGTCCTGTGGGTGCCACACTGACCAGCCAGGGGTAGAGCCCCAGAGTAGTGGACAACCAAGTGCCAAGGAATGAGAAATGCTAGAAACCCTAGGGCTCCAGGCAGTCTCCCATCTCAGAGGGGGATTTATGCATTGAAGTGTCAGACCTGGGAGCTGCCTGTGGCATCTAAGAGCTGTATCTTTCCTCTCATGGCCATCAACTGGAGACAGTACCACCACTGCCAATCTGAGCGGAATGTAGTCTTTGTACGAGATTGCAGGTTACAAACATAGATGAATACAGCAAGGAATATTTCTACACTGGTGAGATGATGATCATAGCAGTCCATCTTACCCTTTTTCTCTTTAACTTTTAATTATTCTATATCCAAGAAGTTATTACAACAGCCAAAACTGTGTTCCATGGAGCTGGAGTTATTTCTACATTAAATTAAGAGCCACAGTAGACCTTCTAGAGCATTCTTGTCTTCTGTGTGTATTGAATAATTTCAGTCCCTCTTCTCCACTAATCTGAGGAGTTTAGATCCTGAGACATTTAAAGCCTAGTCCAGTAAAGTACTTTGGTGTATGTTTACCCCTAACAGAACAAAAAGTTCTTCTGGAACCAGTAATAAGTGAAGCCAATTAGAGTTTTATTTTATTTAGGAGATATTTAGTTGATATAGTCATAGAAATCAATAATTAAAGGAGCTATAAAATTTCACTCTCTATATCTAGATTATATTACAGTAACATTCAGATCTACGTGGTTCAGCTGCACCAGCCATTTTGCTGCACATGTCTGCAGTTTGGAGGTTAGCTATATATAGGATGTTTTGGCGGAAAGGGGAGCTGTTGTTTAAAAATGCCTGAATGAATTTTGTTAGAATAATTAGCCTATTCCACTTCATGATATGAACTGCAGTTGCTGTACAGGGAAGCAGCTCAGGAGAGTTGTTTTTCACTTATATATGACTTGTTCCTCTCAAAATTATGGGGAAATGAGAGACTGTATATAAGCACACTTTAGATTATATATTTAAAGAGCAGAAGTACAATACATTCTCTGACAACTGCTCATCTCTTGTGATTTTTTTACGAATGATTTGTTTTCAAGCTTAGATTTGCTACGGAGTTCAGACTCCAAGTAAATTCTGAAGCCAAGCTCAAACTTCCTGAAAATGAAAATTCATTATGAAACATAAACGAATCTTTAACCATGACATGAAGAACAGGAACAAGAGGTGGAATCATTTTGCTGTGATAAGAATAATTTTTCTCTGTAATTGAATCATTGCTCTAGACTGAGCATGTGAAAAGAATTAGGTTAGCCTTACATTTACTGTCTTAAATTTGAACAAGTAATTAAAAGTTAACAGAAGGTAGACTAAAGTTAGCTCAAAATGAGGCAGCCATATGATAACCCAGAAATAAAACCACAGGCCTGTCCGTTGTAATTTAAATCTAAACCAGAATGGGACTAGACCTAAAATGGGGAACCATTGTGTTAACTGTGGTTTAGTCTACACTTCTTGCACGCCTGCTAGTGCTTCTCTGTCCTTTGGAGGAAGCCCTTCTCTGATCTCGTCTTCTTCAGGATCACAGTTCCCAAATTTTGCCTCCAGACTTTCATAGTCCAGCAAAGACTGGCAAAGGCACTCATCCCACAGCTGCCATACAGGTGCAAGGACACCCACAGTCCCCCTTCCAAAAACTCCAACCAGTGCTGTAGCTCCTAGTTCAGCATGCTACTTTCTGGCTTTGCCCAAGGGACACACTCAGGCTCTTCTGTGGCAAGAGAGTGAGTTGCCTTGTTGGGGCATACAGAGATGTCGGTTGCAGGAGACCGTCTTTCTCCACCAGGCACAGCAGGACCCTAGACAGGTGCCACCAGTACCTTCCCACAGTTGGGTCAGATGTCTTCCCAGATATTCCCAGAGACAGGGAATACTCTCTCCAACAGCTTTGACTGCAGGGCCACAACAACAACTTCAACTATAGGGTCAAGACAACTTTCCTGTCTTTGACATAAGCTGGAGTGTTCCATGAATGATGAATTCCAGCTTTGCAGCAGTGACCAGGTGAAAGCAGCTCTGTCCTGAAGACACAGTCAGTAAGACTGAAAATGACCCTACTGGCATGAGGGAGTAAGGCTTTTTTTTGGAGCATGTGTGCCCATGGATGCTTACTTAGACACTGACATCAGGATGGGATAAGTCACAAGCACAGTGTTCCCTGAAGAGGTGGCCTGCTATTGCCATCAGCGGTGGTGATAGCACTGTGACAGAGTGTCCTGGGCCAGTGCAGCCCCAACAGCAGGATGGCTGCACCTCCAGGCACCATCACAGCCCAGCACTGTCCACCAGCTGGTTTACTGGCACCAGGATACGAGCAAGATTTGAGCAACAGGAACACCTAATGCCTGTTTGAAGTCTGCTACATCACATACTGGTGAGCAGACAAGCAACTTCCTTTCCACCTACCTTGGCATACTTTGGTGGCAAAAATCAGTTTCTAACACAGCTTTCACAGCTTTTCTTCCTCGCAGAGAAGTGAGCAGCAGTCAGGAAGGCATGCATGCAGAGCAGACCAGAGTGTACCAGATGCCTTTGTTCACTCATACCCACTTATCCTCCCACAGATGAGCAAGAATAGTACCTGATCACATTGCACGTGTGATTTGCCTTCCAATGATAAAAGTGCTGCAACTTTCAGCAGAAACAATGCTTCAAAAATACTTCTTCAGAGCCACAAATGGCAGGCTGCTGCATCCCTGTGTTTGTGTCAGTTCATTCCTGAACAGCAGCCAACAGGACCACTATGTGCTCAGCAGGACCCAATGGAATGTCATAAGTTTTGTCAGGAGAGGTTTAGATTGGGTATTAGAAAAAGGTTCTTCACCAGGGGGTGGCTGGGCACTGGAACAGGCTCCCCAGAGAAGTGGTCACAGCACCTAGCCTAACAGAGTTCATGTTTGGGTGATACTCTCAGGAGTATGGTGTGGCTCTTGGGGATGGTCCTGTGCAAGACTTAGAGTTAGACTTGTGAGTTTCTTCCAATGGGCATATTCTATGATTCTGTGATTCTGTGGTTCTGATGTAAGAACATAGCTCAGCTGCCTCTTTGTCAGGCAACCTAGAGTTAGAGGTGCCTCTGGGATACTAGAGCAGCAGAGATCCCCAATTCTGCATCTTTCTTGTAGTCTCAGTCCATGTCACCTTTCCCTGTGGGGTCTCTTCCTTTCAGAATCATGATCACATTGAAGGAGACACTTCAGGGCATCTGCTACATGCAGATGTGTGTCAGTTCAGAAGCACCTAGGACTCCAATTCTTAAGCTACAAAAAGAAACCCCACAGTAACCCCATATTAAATTTGTCGCCTTCACAATACAGCACTGTCAGCTCCTCCTCCCCCCACCCCCAACAAAAAGAAGTTCAAGTGTGCGGCTAATGCTTTTGGGGGAAAAAAATAAACAGGACCAAGGGGAAGATATGCAAGCTTCTGGGATACTTTACAGGACCTCAGGAAGGTAGAAGAAAAGATGGCCAGATGTGTCTTCTGGACTCTGAAGGAGTCATGAGAAGGTGTGGAGGATGTGAAGGACCCACATAGTACTCAGCAGTTCTGATTTAGAAGCCCATGGAGCATGTGTCCATTTAACTGAATGGGAGAAGCCTAAAAGTGTTGCAAAAATAGCAGGTCTTGCCTGGTAGTCTCCAGTTTGTGCTCAAATTTTTTATGCTCCATTTCTTCCCTCATGTATGCATGTCCCTAAGAGCTAATACTAACTGCACTGCAGAGCAAACATCCTCAAGCCCCATGGAAAGGCTTCTACCTGGGCATGGTAAGCAGTGCTTGGCCAGCACTGCCCAAAGCCTGCTTGTGCTTGATCTTGCTCTTCAGCTTACACTTTAGGCAGCCAAACAATATCGCCCTCTCACAGGCACATGAGGCATGAAGGCAGGATGGTCCAGACCAAGAGCCTGTGCTTGCCTCAGAGCAGCTAGAGTGTTGGCACCTCTGCAAGGCTCTGGCTGCTGAGGATTTCAAATGCCATTACTGTAGAGGGTTTTAACTTTCCTTCTGTTTTATTTTATTTCATTTGTTCTTTTGCCCAGTGGCTAAATACATTTTTAGTACTAAACCTGAAAAATGGTATGTGTCCCATCGATTAGGAGCTTGAAGCACTGGGATAATCTTGCCACTTAATGCCCCTGTATATCTGTGGAAGGGTCAGCTACTTAGGCATATCTGTAGCTTGCTCATTGTCTGAAAACCATGCAGAGTAGCCAAAAATCCATTTCACAGCTGTAGATGCCTCCTGGGCAACAGCCTTTGCTGTTGATTTGATAACTCTGATCTAGTTGGTGGGAAAGCACAGGCACTTTGAGGAGCTGCCTGCTCTAGTCCATGCTTTCTTTGCATTCAATGCAAAAATGAGGTTAGATCAGTACATTTGTCCAGGGATTTTCTCATCCTCCTTTCCCCCAAAATCATCTCCTCTGCCATTTTCCTGGACCCAGAATGGTGCTGGCAGAGCAGAGGAACCAGCTTGCCCAGATGGTGTCTTCCTCTCCCTGTGACAGAGCTGTGTTCTCTGTTCTGCCTGCTACCACACGGACCAGGCAAGCTGAATTGATTGGTGCCATCATTGTATTCAAAAGTATCTTTGTCAGTTTCACAACAGGAGGCACATGCAAACACAGTTACAATCTCTGGTTGCCTTGTGTAGTATTGGTGATTGCATGCTGGTAAGCACGTTTCTGCACTGATTACTTAGTCACTTTTTTGAAATCTCCTGTGGAATACCATTGGAAAGAGGAGGTGCAGCTCAGCTTTAGTCTCACAGTATCTTGGTGTCCCACAACACCCTGACAGAAGCTTGACATGGAACCAGAGTTCACAGTCCACATGGATTGCTGGCATGAATTTACCACAAGACCATGCCACCAATTTCTGTGTTTGCACTTCATTCATTTAAAAATTACAACATATCTTTGGGGAGGATCATGTTTGCTTATCACCTCTTTAATACTTGTGGAGATTTGGGACTTTACCTTTATTTACACAAAAGCTGCTTACAATAAACTAGGAAATACCTGTATTATTCTGTGGGAGATGGAGTATGTTGAAACATGTGTGATTCTCATGCATAAATGTTCTGTGGACCAAAAATTACTGCTAGCAAAACCAAGCAGAAAAGGCTGTACACAAGTCTCGATAAGGAGCATCCATAGTAGACATCAGGAAGCAGGATTATAGCTTTGAAAAGGAAACTCCTTAACCCCAAGCTCCACTCACATGACATGGCTGATTCACCAGTAAATGGGAAGCACACATGAAAAGAGAGAAGGATTGACTTCACCAGAAGTGGCTGTCCAAAGGATGCTAACAAAAACAGGCAGGTTGGGGAAGGAAGACACAACCTGCAGAAGCATGTGCTGCAGGCTGTCAGGGCTGCTCCTCCTGGCTGGTACATGAGCTAGCCAGGAGCAGAGTCTATGTTCAGGCCACCACCTGAAGTGTCACGGGACCATCATGCAAGCATCTGATTCCCAAACCCAGGAAATTCCTGCACCTCCCAAATCAGACAACCACTTTTACCTCAGCTGAGTAGTTTAAAGGAATTCTCTGTGACATTTATACAGGTGCTTCTAGAAAGTCCTATACGGGAGCTGGCAGTACAAAGAGACTGGTGTCCTGCATGTGCTAGCAGCCCAATGCCCTCTGCACTGCACTGCTCTTCATTCCAACCAGGACAGAGAAACGACCATCCCCAAGGCAATATCAGTGGTGTAAGCAACAGTTTAGGGTGTTTAGAGGGGCACTTTTTAAATTCCTTAAAATCACTGTGCACTTGCATATATCAGAATTGGGGGAAACTTATACATTCTCCCTGCACAGATGAACAGACTCAAGCAAATACCTGCTAGGGTGTTGCAGAGACAGAAGCCATTACCCACAGAGGCTTATTGACTGGATGTGGCTCAGTTCCCAAAGCTTGTGCCCTATTTACCAGTGTGTGAAAACCACAGGGCAGGTTGGGAAGGGGAAGAGAAGGAAGTCTGCATGTGACAGGATGCTTTGAACACATATCCGCACCACAAACCCGGGGTGTGCTCTCATATTGTGGGGCAAAGTCTTAGGAGAACAGAATGCCCACCAAATTTAGTAGGCAGCAATTTCTTGCTTGGCAAGTGCTAGGAAATAGAGAAATTATGGTTCATATATTCATTCCTCTGTCGGGTCCTCTGCCATGGGGAAGGAGTCTCTAGGGGAGCTTGGACTGTTAGAGGGAGGTCTTGGGTGTCTCTGCTCTGCTGGGTCCTGAGATACAAGGAAAATTAGCCATGTTCCACATCAAACTGCCAGAGCCTGGTCTGTCTCAGAGATGCCCAGCAAGTACTGCAGCCCCCGGTGTTGTCCTACTGCCCAACAGCAGAGCTCAGCTGGTATGTTGACCTGACACCAGCATAACATGGATACTTTGTGGTTTGAAAACTGTGAGGAAAAGCAAATGGGCCCTTCACTTCTGCTGGCCGGCATGGAGGGCAATACTGAACAGTGGCACGGGTGTTTGTGTAGGAAATACAGATCATGGTATGTTGTTCATGAGCTTTGGCTCAGAGTAGTAAGAGCACAGCAAAGTCACCTCCACCAACCACAATGGGCTAAAATGGCTCCCATCTCCCACCTCACCCCTCTTCACTTAGTTCTTTGTCCTCAGTAGGAACTAAGCTAAAAGTTATCCAACACTGCCCCAGTACCATGGTTCTCTACTCTAACATCTACATGGATATCCCTTTCTGAAATGCAAATCACATGTGTTTAGTGCATGACTCTAAAATCATAGACTTTTGTACTTGCAAATAACTTTTAACACCATTACAGGGTGCAAATGAGGATATAGTCTGCAAATGATTAATTACTTGATTGCAGTAAATCACACTGGTAGACGTCTGTGTAGTCTCACTTGAATGCACAAAGAGCTGCAGGTCCAATCATTAGACGTATTAAGATTATAAAATGCAAAACAGGAAGAAAAGTAAAGGCTGCTTAAAAAATTGGAGACAGTATTTTGTGCAGTATTTTGAGCAGTAAACTAAGTTTGCTATCCTCTTTACCCCTAGATGTAGGAGCTATTACTATAACTCCTTAAGATATTGGCTAATACCTAGATTTCTTTGTTGTTTTCATCTGTAATATGCAAACAAAAAACACTGCATTGTTATATAATGGACTGTTCTTTCTTTTCTGGTTTTACTGCAACTGTGGTTGTCCCCAAACAGAGTGACACTTATTTAGGTGTGACTATCTGTCAGGTAGAGGTCTTCTTTGTCCATGCTCCTTCAGGGCATCATATCCTCAAGTACTTACACAAACTCACAAGTTAAGAATAAAACAAGTTTCAGCTTGCAGATACACTCTGAACTTACATAAAATAACACTGAACCAAAACCTCCTGAAAAAACCCTCTCTCAATAAATGTCAGTTTTTCTTAATTGTTAGATTAAGAATGTCTCAAGTGCCATTATTTTTCTCAATTAAAAAAAAAAGCTACTCCTTTGAAAAATACCTTTTTTCTTGATAGATTACTCTAAGGGTGAACACGAGAGACACAAAGCATCATTTCCCCTGGTTTGAGCTGAAGTGTGGGTGAGACTTCACAGTTAAGGGCCTTACAAAACGGCCTATTTTGGAAGAACACTGTTGCCTTGGTACTGTGCCTCCTTGATTGTTTGTGCTGAAGTGTCTTGGCCATATGAAGAGTTTGCTGTTTCTCTTAAAAGCCACAGAAGCACACAGGAGAATCAAATCCTCCAAGAGATGAATGGCTTATGAAAGAATAGCAATTTCTTTTTTTTCAGAACGTTTTTTGGGGAAAAAAAGCCACAAGGTCAGAAGTTTACCTCTGAGTACAGATTTTTGGCCAAGGAGAGCACTGATTTGACCCACAGGGATTATCACATTATGCGGTGTGTCAGTGCCAAGCCCAGGAACAATGCCACCAGTCTGACTCCTACCCATGGTGCTGCAGGGAGAACTGAGCCCTTTGTACAGAGGAAGGAACCAGCAAGCTCAGGAATGCATTGTTCAGCATTGCCCCACAGCAGCAGTTCACATGGGACTCAGAGGCTGTTAGACACAGCTAGCAGGACGTATTTACAGAAATGAGGTGTTAGCATGTCACTGAAACTCCTGCTCAGGTAATGGCTATGTAAACAGCTGCCTGGGAAAGACTTCATCATTCTGTGGACATGACAACTAGCACTCAGAAAGCCCCAAGTACAGCCATGGAAATCTTTGTTTACTGGTTGAAAAGAACAGGAGGAACATGCAGTTAATCTGATCATCTCCTTAGAACAACTATGCTGAATACAGGGAAAGACAGAGGTGAGCAAATAATATTCCATTTCTTTCTTATCAGTTAAACTAACCAAGGATCCTGAGCAGTGTAGCAGAACACTTACCATTCCAGTGAGTAAGCAAGCAGCCTTCCTGATTGCTTACTTACCCATCTTCCACAAAGATCCACTCTCAAATGATTTTCCGCAAGGATTTTTTCTCCAGAAAATTTATCATTAAAAGGAAAGAAAGCATGTGGGTGTAATCTATAATTTGGAAGATATTTATAATTCTCCTACTGGAGACCTGTGCCTTTGGACTCTAGACAGTAAGCAATCCTAACTCTAGAGATTGTATAGAAAGATGTCAGTAACATTTTTCCACCAATGTTTAACACTTTTGTGATTGGAGAAAGATGGGTTTGCTTCACACTTGCCTTGGACTTTCATAAGTGCTTAAGGATTTTCCTTGCTGTGGATAATGCAGTCACTTCCAAACAATCTGAGCTTCTCTTCTATACATAGGTGTTCACTCCCTCCATTCCTCTCCCTTCACATAATGTACTTGTTAAATACACTGTCACATTGTCCTATCATTCCTTTCTGGTCCTCCACTGTGACACTCCAGCTGGTACTGTGACCTGAGATGGTCTGGTCTGCTCTGAGCTCATCCTTCATTCCAGGCTCTTGCACTTTGTCTAAACAGGTAAATGATCCACACTTCGGCAGGTCAATATTTTAATGAAGCTATCTTCAACCCTTTGAATTCCAGTGCTCAACAACTGTTCTCTGGCAATCTCTTTCTTCAGGGCTAGATTGCATTTTTATGTAAGAATATCTAACTCATAATAAAACATGATACATTAGCCATTTCTAAAATAGCTAGTATGACAAAATTTAAGATCATTCATGAATTTGCCATGACCTTTTATAGTCAGAACATGGTACAGAACTGGAAATGATTGCCCAGAGACATTATTGAACCTCCAGCCTTGTAGGCTTTCAAGGCTCAGGTAGTCAAAATCATGATTGACCTCATCTAGAGTTGAACAATACTCTCCATTTTGAGCAGGAGTTTTAATGGGATGAACTGCAAAAATCCTTTCCAAGCAGTTCCAAGCTCCTTTAAATTTATCACAGAATTACAGAATGACAGAATATGCCGAGTTGGAAGGGACCCACAAGGATCATCAGATCCAACTCTTAGTCTTTCACAGGACCATCCCCAAAAGTCACACCATGTGCCTGAGAGCGTTTTCTAAACACTTCCTGAACTCTGTCAGGCTTGGTGCTGTGACCTCTTCCTTGGAGAGCCTGTTCCAGTGCCCAACCACTCTCTGGTGAAGAACCTTTCTCTAATATCCAACCTAAACCTCCCCTGACACAACTTCAGGCCATGCCCTTGGGATCTCTCATTGGTCACCATAGAGAAGAGATCAGTGCCTGTCCCACCTTTTTCCCTCACAAGGAAATTGTAGACTGAATTTATGAGTGTAGAACAGTAAAAACTACATGTACATGTCTCTAGAAGTCTCTGTTAGTTACCCTCACATAAGAAAACCCACATTTATTTTCAGCTGAGATGTACGTGGACAGGAATGATCAGCCATGTTAACGAAGGGGTGGCAGCAGCTGTTCTGTCAGTACAGCAAGATAGCAAATTAATAATTGCACCAAATTTACAATCATGTTCTACCTATGGAGATATTTGATTGCTTTTTAGTTAGATTATATGAAATAAACTATAAGAAGGAAAACTCAGAAGCAGGAAGAGATGCATGCCTGCATGCTCGTTTTGCAAAGGAATTTATCTTGATTTATTTGATGTGATTTCCACTACCTCATGCCTTGCACAAGCAAGCACAATGTGGATCAAAGGTAGCATGACGTATGTGCATTCCCATTTGGAGCCACCCAGGAGTGAACACAGTATCCACCCACACCCATCATGGGAAGATACAGTCCTACCTGAAGCTGCATGCTTTCCCATGCCCACCCTATGCCAGGCTGATATGCAGGGCTGCTCTCTCTGGAACAATGGGCTGGTATACAAAGATGGGCTGGCATACAAAGACAGCAGCCAAGGACACTTTTTCCAATTTCTTGAAAAAAAAAGAGATAAATCATCTCAAACTGCTCTAGCATGAACTTCTCTTTGTCTGCATTTGACCCTATTGGAGATTAGATGCTGAGAAAAAAATCACAAATTAAGGAGGTTTGAAAAGTGTATGAGTTTGGAAGATAATTTGGAAAAAAATAAGATATCAAGGTAGGGTTTATAAATCCTAGAACAATCAAAATACTTATTTCTCCAATTCCACGTAGCATTAAGGGATCATCTTACTTTCTGTCTTCCTGAAGGATGCAATGTAACTGGAAAAAAAGTTCTTTGCCAGTCAAGAAAAGTAAAAGATCTGTATTAAATTGCTAGTTTTCCTAACTCCACCTCTAAGAATAACATTTACAGTAAGACATATACAAAGAAACTTCCTATAAATATAACTCTAAAGGCAATATTTAGTCAGCCATTGAGAAATGAACATAGAATTTTCCACTTATGTTATGGTACCTGGTACAGTTTTACATTTTGATTCTCAAAGATGGATTTATAGAGTGCTGTAAATTTACCAAGCACTTTCCAAACATAGACAAGACATTCCCTGGCCAAAATGTTACAGAAGAGAAATGTAAGAGGAGATGCAGGAGGAATCATTAGGAAGAATTAGAGACTACAGAGTCTTGAAAGCAAGTGTTAGGTGGATAGTACTCAAAAAACCACACAGCCTAATGCTTCAGCATCTTGCATCAGCTTATACCGGTAAAATCAGTTTCATGAGGGACCTGATTTCTACTCCACACCAATAAAAGGAGAAAGATTCCACTTCTTTCATTTTGGCAACAAAAAATCATTTTGAAATTAGCAGCAGGTAGAAATCTGACTACTAGATTTGAATCAGAGATTCAAAGCTGAATATGTTCAAAACCAAACCAAAATCTAAATTATCCTGAACTTGGTTGAAAACCAAAGTTGAAAACCAAATCACCATTTTGCGACAAAGACCGTTCTAAAACGGGCTTTCTTGAAGATTAAAAATCAAAACATCATTAAGAAATTCAACCTTGAATCCAGTTTTATAACCTGACTTGTGACCTAAACCAGTTACAGTGGAGATAAAAACATGCTGTCCATGTTGTTCCATGGTTGATGAGACTTGGGAGCTCAGGGCTGTTCAAACTCACCGAATTAGCACAAAACAATTGCAGCATCCTGCAGAATTAACACTAGAAAAGTTCATTACAACAATTCTGTTCTAGCTGTATATTTTCTCTCTTCTCATTGGATTTTGATGCTCTAGAAGTTAATTTTAGATGAGTCAATAAACTGGCAAAGCTTCATTCCATGAAAGCTTGTTTAAAAGTCTCAGTTTTATAATCTCTAAAATACTGTAGTTAAGTTCTATGAGTTATTCTCAGAGCTTGGACTTGGGCCCTCAGCTTGGAAACCTTTTGTTTAAATCTGTTATTTTAAAAATCAAATTCTGATTGGACAATCACAGTATCCTCCAACACCAAGGAAGAAAAAATGGGGCTACAAATGAACAACAGAGGAAAAAGATGTAAAAGAGTAAGGAGTGCCTCGAATGTGCCTTTTCTGTACTTCAGTTTAAAGCAACCTTTGCACAACTCTCACTCATTTCCAAATTGGCATCTGCAACTTATGGCGAGATTCATATCCATTTTCTGGTGCATCAGTTTATCCTGAGACTCTGAAGGTTAAAATGCAAGTCTGTGTTGTGGATAAAAATGAAAAACAAAAAACCCCACAATAAACATTGTCAGAGTCCTTTGGATAGCTCACTTCCTTTATTAACCTTTCTGTCAGCAGGAACCCTGGCCAGATTTCAGAAAAGGAAAAGATTCAGAATTTCTTATGGGAAAAATATTGCCTTTTCTGACAACATTAAGAAAAAATATTAATATAATAATAATTCAAATCTGCGCATGGGACAGCTATGCTCTTTTACATCTCTGCAGTGGTCTCTGAGCTCCTTAGACCACTACATTTTCAGTTGCATGAAGCAAACACCTGTGACCTGTGGGGTTTTGGCATTCTATCCTGCTGAAGTGTGGAAAGGTGAAATATTTCCAGGACATAAAGCCATGATCTCATCCTTTCCCTGCCACATGCCTCCTTCAAAC
This sequence comes from Calyptomena viridis, assembly GCA_013390005.1. Classification (NCBI taxonomy): domain Eukaryota; kingdom Metazoa; phylum Chordata; class Aves; order Passeriformes; family Eurylaimidae; genus Calyptomena; species Calyptomena viridis. Next base: position 146,182 of record WEIV01006668.1, on the reverse strand, counting down.
ACAATCCTTTTCTAGTTCTCCAAATGTTACCGGTAGTTCCTCGTTCACCTCCCGAGACTCCCAACCAAGGAAGGTGACAGTGGTGCCACCTCCCTCCCCACCCACTGCGCCTGCTAGAGCCCCTGTGCTACAACTCAGCTTCAGACCCACCTCCCCAGCAGTGCCCAGAAGTGGATTCAGCATTCATGGCTGGCTTTTAGGGAATCATCTAGCAACGGCATGTTTTTTTTTCAATCAAGTCAGTGTGATTTTAGCCTGTGCCTTTCTTCTGAGCCTCTTCAGAAAAATTACAAGCAAATGTTGGAAAGACAATTCATGCAGTGCAAGTAGATGATGTCCACCTAGTGCTGAAACTTGAACATTCAAAGATGGAGAGGATCCAGGCTTCCACAGAAAGGTAAGGGTAAATAATCAGAGATGAAACTCCAAGACAGCTGGAGTGGTGGGTGCCAGGCTGTAAAGCTGAAGTATCTGGTGAATCTACTAGATGGCAAATAACTTTGTCGGTATTTCTAGTACCTATGTGCACTGGAATCTTTCTGTAGTATAGTGATTTGACTAAAAATAGTCTCCAGTGTAGTAGTATTAAGTAACTGGTACAATCACTATACTTTTATTAGAGTCATAGAACAGTTTGGATTGGGAGGGACCTTTAAAGGTCAGTCATCTAGTCAAATACCCGCTGCAGTGAGCAGAGGCATCTTCAACCAGATCAAGTTGCTCAGAGCCCTATCCAACCCGGCCCTGAATGTTTCCAGGGATGAGACACTCAGCACCTCTCTGGGCAACTTATTGCAGTGTTTCATCACCCTAAGTGTAAAAAATTTCTTCCTTATATCTAATGTAAATCAACCCTCTTTTAGTTTAAAACCATGACCACTTGTCCATTCGCAACAGACCCTGCTAATAAGTCTGTCCCCATATTTTTATTAAGCCCCCTTTAAGTGCTGAAAGACCACAATAAGGTCTCCCCAGAGCCTTCTCTTCTCTAGGCTGAACCACCCCAACTCTCCCAGCCTTTCCATGTGGGATAAATGTTCCATTCCTTGGATTACTTTTGTGACTGTCCTCTGGATTGGCTACAGCAGTTCCAAGTCCTTCCTGTGCTGGAGCCCCCAAAGTTGGTTGCAGTACTCCAGATGAGGTTTCATGAGCATGCTGTAAAGCGGCAGAATCACCTCCCTTGACCTGCCAACCACAAATCAGCATTGATGCATTTGTAGCCAAGACAATTTGATAATTTAAAGGTAAGACTGGAAGAGAATTCAGAGACCAAGTAGAGGTTGCAAGGTTGACTCATAGTCTATATGAGTGATGGCAGTAACTAGCCAAAGTTTAGATCTTCTGTTTCAAACTTTTGGAGCTACAACTTACACTTTTCATAGTACTCTATGGGAAACATGAACAACAAGAATAGTCTCAAAAATAAGGCTTAACATTTTTTTATATATATATAAAATTCATCCAACATTCAAAATGTCTGCACTGTTTTAAGCAATCTGTCAGCCTTCACACTTGAGAGCTGCTGTGGAGAATCTAAGCTAGGTTTTCAAAGGCATTTTGATGTTTGAAGATGTGGGGAGTATCTAGCGGGGCTTAGAAATGTGACACTCTAATTTGGACTGCAGTTTAGGATTAATGGCACTCATCTGCAAGAGTGATTTTAAAGACATTTTAAAGACATTTAAAGAGTTAAGACGTTTTCTGCATTTTAAAATGAACAGGTAAATTTGAAAACTGGAACTTTTTACTGTTTGGTGAGATGCCCAGTTTAGCAGAGCCTGTGGCCAGCACCCACAAATCCCTGGGGATGTGACCTTGCAGACACAAGCTCAGGCTGCACTAAATGCTCAGGAAACCTTCAAGGTGTCTAAAAATTTGGTGATGACATCTGGCAAATATTCATTTCCACTTGTCGGTGAGTCTTGTAAAAGAGTCCTGATTGTGCATGTGAGACACAAGTACATCCTGTTTGTTCTGCTGTACCTAGAGTTAGGTCTTGATTTCATAATCAGATGTCTATCACACTAAGAAACAAAGAATGTAATTTGGCCTGTGTTTTTTAGTATGAACTATTTCTTTCACTGGGTTTTCCCAACACCTGTGTAAAGAAACCAAATGTCTCTTGGCCAAAAGTTTTGGTATTCCCGGCAACCTGGTTCTGTTTGGGTTTAGTTGACAAGACTGCTGGCAATTGTTTAGTGGTCATCAGAGAGATTCAAGTACTGTTGAAGCTGAGTGTGTTTCTTTAAGGATGTTTTTGTCCCCGGGCTAATTTTAAGAATGCTTCATGTTTGACGAAAAGGCACTTGTGCCTTTCTGTAAACACTTTTTACAAAGCTCTAAGAAGCCTCCCAAGTGCAGTCAGTTGGTATTATTTATCCAGATCACTGTATGCAACCACATTTTTATTCATCCCTTTAGCCACAAAACCTTGAGTTTTAAGTGGTGCTAGAGGGGAAGAGATGTTTCTTACTAATTTCCTACATCTTAGCTTGTAAAGGCACCATGCAGCAGTGCCTTTAAATATTTATTGCTGTTGAAGACAAGCCAAGAGTGATCATCACTTAAACATCAACATCATTCTATTCTGACAAATATAAAAAAAAAATTAAAAAAAAGTAACAAACAAACTAACAGACACACAAAAATCCCACCAAAAAAAAAAAAAACCACAAAACCCCCTCACTATCACTAAAAACAAAAACTCAGAAGACTTCCACATTCATCTTTTTTCCAAGTGTGTACTAGCATCCATTTCCACTCATCCTGATTTACCTTTTAAAACCATCCTTGTCTGCCCCAGTGTTAGGGGAGATGTTATACCAGCTAAAGACATAAATTGGCAGTCATCTCATTGAAAACTTTACTATCTCTAGTAACTCTGCCTATCACTGTTTCCTGCTTGTAAAATCTGATTTCCTTTTATGACAAGGTAACACACGTAGTTGATCAAGGGAAGCCAGTTGATGTAATCTTTTTGGATTTCAGTAAAGCTCACAGGGTCCTTCTGGACAGAATGCCCAGCCCACAACTGGATAAATACATCATGTGATGGGTGAGCAATTGTCTCACAGGTCAAGCACAGAGGTCAGTAGTGAATGGGGTGACATCAGACTGGTGACCTGTCACTAGTGGGGTTCCACAGGGCTCCATCTTGGACCCTGTGCTTATCAACAACCTCATTAATGACTTGGATGTAGGACTGGAAGGGATACTAAACAAGTCTGCAGATGACACATAACTGGGAGGAGCTGTTGACTCCCTCAGAGGCAGGGAGGCCCTGCAGAGGGACCTCAACAAATTAGAGGACTGGGAAATCACCATACAAAGTGCAACAAGGGCGAGTGTCAAATTCTCCACCTGGGGTGAGGCAATCCTAAATGCTTGTCCAAACTGGGGAATGAGATGTTGGAAAGCAGGGCCAGAGAAAGGGAGCTGGGAGCTGTGGTTGAGGGCAAGTTGAATCTGAGTCAGCAGTGAAGGGACAACCCTGTCCTGGGGGGCATCAGGCAAAGCATCACCGGGCGGTTGAGGGAGAGGATTGTCCTGCTCTGCTCTGCACTAATGCAGCCTTACCTTGAATATTGGGTGCAGTTTTGGGCGCTACAATATAAGAAAGATATTCAGCTTTAGAGGGTGCCAAAGGAGCGACAATGGACACAAAGATAGTGAAAGACCTTGAGGGGAAAACGTATTAGGAGCAGTTGAGGTAACTTTTTCTGTTCAGCCTTGATAAGAGGAGGAGGCTGACTGAGGCTGAGAAGAGACTCATTGCAGTCTACAATTTCTTCATGAGGGGTAATGTGTTGAGCCAGTGATAAGAACTATGGAACCAGCCTGAAGTTGTGTCAGTGGAGGTTTAGGTTGGATATTACAAAAACATTTTCACCTAGAGGGTGGCTGGGTGGTGGAACAGGCTCCCCATGGAAGCGGTCACAGCATCAAGTCTGACAGAGTTCAACAAACATTTGGACAACCTTCCCAGGCACTCGGTGTTCCTCTCAGGCCTGCCCTGTGCAGGACCAGGAGTTGGACTTTGATGATCCTTGTGCATTGCTTCCAACCGAGAATATTCTCTGATTAATGAATTATAGCAAGTCACGTACTCTCTTCTCTTTGCACACCTTCCTCTACCATTAGCTTAATATTTTCTTAAATGAGTAGATGCTGTAACTCTTTTTTATGAGAAAACGTTAATCCTTTTGATGCAAGTTAGGTGTGCCTTGGGAACACCTTTTGGACTGAGCTCTCCTGTTTGCAAAGATACCTGGTTCTTTGTTCCAGTAGGCTTGGATATCAGTGCAGATTTAAATTTCTCTGCTTTCTCAAAGTTGGGGTATTGGGAATCAAAGAAAGCAAAACATGAGACATACAGGAAAGCTCCCATTAAAAAGTGAGATGACAATGAAGTTTAGGTGAGCAGGGCATTTCTAAATATTTTGGGATTATATCTATAAATGAATCTATGCCTGGATGGAGCTGTTAGGACAATGGGAAAAGTTATGTGTGTCAGCCTTGATGTATATGAATTCTGGGCACCTTTGGACTAGACAATAATCTGATGAGTTTAAAGAATATTTTCAGAAGAAATTTCAGGGCCCAAGGAGATAATTAAATATAAGCTGAGAGGCTTTTTGTAGATCTAAACATCTCTCTGTCTGCAGTTCAAAACCCTTACATCTTATTTATTATGCAACTCTCGTTAAAAATTTTCTGCAGTGGAGCATTCAACAAGATCTGTTTTTCAAGACAGTGATACCACAGTTGTATTGTGGTTGACTGCTTTAAAATAGCAGTAGTGTACACTTATTTACATATATTATTTACATAGATGGAGATATAAAATCCACACATACATGCACACACAGATAGACATGAGCACTGTCAGATTAAAAGAGTTAAACTATTACCACATCATGTGTTTCAGCCTGTCTCTCAGCAACAACAAGAAAAAAATAAGTTCTGGAATTAGGAAATAGTTACATTAACAAGCCCAATTCTCTAGTAATATAAATATAAAAGCTACTAGATGGAGATGGGTCAATATATTTAAAATGAGAGAAAATCAGGGAAAATTCTAAGTATCATATTATTCTTTCTAGTTCGTTAAAATTTTCCAGTGTGCAATTTCAAACATACTACTGAGCATGGGTGAGCAAGCAGCATCTCATTTCCTTTCTTTTATATTTCTGATCTTCACTATACTTGCATTATCTCTGCAACTCCATCACTTCCCCTAACAGGTTTGTTCTACTGATATTTCCTGCTCTGGCTATCTGTATTTACAATTGGGCATCATTTAAAACCACAAAGGCAAAATCATATCTGTTTCAGTACACTCTTCTGCATATTAGTATGTTGAATATAGCTGAGGCTACAGCAGCAATACAGCCTGCCCTCTGATTCCCAAAGACCTGTTAAATTACCTCGTGTTCTTACAACAAATTTGACTGTTCGCTGAAAATTTGAGAAAGACTTTTGTGCTCTCTGGGTTATGTGCTCAGTTTGGTACTTCTAAATTCCTTTTCTTTCCTTGCTTTACAGGTAAACACTAAAGTTATTTTCCTGCCCTGTTCTATTGACATTGCAGGTTTGACTGCTGCCTTTGACCATCTAAAATGTTTTGTTGCAAGCCTAAAGAAGTGCAGAAAGCACCTGCATCCACTTTACTACTATTTATCAAATTGCAGAGCTGCACTGTCAAAACATTTGAGATGTTATGGACCTCTATGTGTAACACCATGGGTAACGTTTCTGCAGTTGATTAATTGCATCATCAAAGACAAAAATATTTTGTATGATTCCTATTTTACTTGGGCCACAAATTAGTTAGGATCACAAGTTAGGATCACTCTAAAATGAAAAAAGCTAAGAGTTAGAACAAGTCATAAAGCACATAGCGTTCCAAAGAGTAAGTCAAAGTCTCAATTACAACATAAAAGGAACACATAATTTGCCCATAGAGATAGGAATCCTTGTCTCCAAAAGTTGTGTAGTACAGTAAATACATGTAGCATCACACGGACCAGATATAATGTACTTCAGGCAACCGGTGAAAAACCAAGATGGCAAAAAGTCAAGTATAGTTGCTGGACATAGGACTGTGACCTTTTCTAATTCCTCCTTTTGCCTTTTCAGAAAAAAGTTCTGATTCCACATGTAGATTATACTAATCATTTTCCTTGGATTTTACACAAGCTTCACTGTCATGGTATCTTCTTCTTAACAACAAATAGTTTCTTGGATAATAGATTATTTAATGTTTTTATTAGATTGGAAAATTTATGGAAGGAGAAGTGTTGATTCAGCTTTGACCAGTCAGGAATGTCTCTGTTCAACATGGCTCTTTACTATGGAAAAGAAGAACTTTTCATAAGTGCACACAACCACTCACACAGAAGCTCCTTGGTGTGCAGCAATCCTGGTTTATCAAGATTTGATGAACAGGTCATTGGAAAACCACCACCTGCTCTGAGGAACAGAATGCTGATTTCTCCATGGATACTTGAGAAAAGGACACTTGAATGAAAGTGTGCAACAACAATCAGACAACTCACAGCTGTAGAGGAAATTCTTCATTTTCAGTTTCATGATCAATGACCACCAGGTCATCTGAGCCCTGATCTTTCTTGTTGCCCCTCTTTTTGTCTTTCTAGACATCCAGCTTCTCATTCCCCTTTCTCCATTAGGAGGATTTCCTCCTTATTGAAGATACACTGGGAACGACACAGAAAAAGCCATGTGCTTTGTCCTGCCAACACACCTGGTTGAGAAAGTGCTACTCAGCATCTACACTTTTCCATGGAAGGGAAGCCCCAGGTCTTGTGTCTCTTTCTCTGTACACTCACTATTTTTCTCTAGTTCATAATAATGCTCAGTTTCCTGATCACACTCCTGTCTCTGCTCCGTCTAAAATACTATCTCACTCCTCTGTCTCCTCTTCCTTATGAAATTACCCAGCATTACTGGGGACATACAGGAAGTGCTGATGACTCTTACTTGCAGTGGCTACTAGTTTAGCTGATTCTCTTTCTCTGTAGCGGCAGTATATCATGAACACATAAAGAGACTTCCAACTCCCCAGGCAAGAAATAGAAAGGAGTCACAGACATGTTCTGCCAGCTCCCTGCAGATCACAAGTAAAGTTCAATGAACCAGAGTGGAACAAAGAGCCCAAGCCTTAGCATTGCTGCTAATTACCTACTGAGTTTGCCACACATATACTTCCCTTTCCTTCTGAGGGGACAACATGACTAGAAGACAATTCACATCAAACCTCCTCTTTATTCACACTTAGCCAAATGCATGTATTTCCTGGAAAATTTCTCTGTAAGCCTGCTGTTCTGGAGCTTAAATATTTCTGTGGGGTTTTAATAGTACAACAAATATAAACAAAGAAAAGCTGAAGTAAAATTTAGTCAACTTCAAGAAGTTCAGATGTTTGAAAAGGAGATATACAAATATCTAGATCGAAATAATTTTTGGTCTAGAAGTCAATCTGGAATAGCGTGCTAAGAATGTTAACAAAGTTAATTTTGGTAGTTTTTCTGATTTTATCTCTTTTTATTTAAAATAAAAATATTTTATTTTTCTGATTTATCTCTCTCATGAAAATGCTAGAAACCATCCTTTGATATTTCCATCTGGAGTCTCACAAAAATCAAGGAAATTGAAATATAGAGAAAACTATGAAAGTCAATGTGGCTTAAGAATAGTCTCATGATGGTTCATATCTCTATCCATTTGCTCAAACTTCATTTAGGAACCCTGTTAAGATCAAGTCCCTTAAAATATGACCCTTAGTCTTCCTCTCTGTCATACCTGCTGTGATAAACAATGGTCAGCTGAGGCTTAATCTGTGCATTTGAGCTCTTATTTGTCCTCTCAAGTCTCTCTCTCCTAGCTGTGTCTATAGTCACCATGAAGAGCAGCTCCACTCCTGCTTGACAGTTCATGTAACTGGGAGCACATTCAACCTGGAGCCACTGTTCAGCCCATGAGTCCAGAGCTATTCAATATCTTCCAAGTGGCTGCACTCAGCCAGGCACCCATAGCATGACTGAACTACATCATCTACCAGCTTCTCTCTTTGAAGACAGCAATAGTTTTTTCTCCAGCATTTCCAATGAAGCCACATCGCATTTTCAGCACTCATAGCACTGCTGTGAAGATCATGTGAAGTTGCCTATATTTGTTAAGCTACATCCATAGGCTAGTCCTTGCCTGTCAAATTCAGGATAAGTGCCTCATCTCAACTTTGAAGTCCCTTGTGCACTGCTCCATGTCTAACTCACCTCTCACTGGATGACTTCTGTCAGGAGGTCATTTTCAAACCAAAATTTTTCTCTTCTATATTTTCCTTTCTGCCAAAAAATATTCTTAAGTAAATACCCATGACATAATTTCACCTTTCTTTGAATCCTGCCTTAAAGCCCGACTGTGCCTTGAAACCTGCAAGAATCTTGACGCTGGCCAGCATGCCTTTTTGTACCACGGCCACTTTTGCTGCCCAAATTGCAACAGAGAGGAAATGAGGCAAATCCTCCCTTTGTAAGAAGCAGGGCTGGTGGATGAAATCCCAGTACAGGTAAAAAAGAGGCTGTTTCTTCCTCCTTTCTCTCTTTGCTCAGGCCAGGTACCCCGGCAGCAGCATCTTTTGCAGAGCTCATGAGGTGCAGGGATTGTAAGAGGCAGCATCAGGACAGCCTGCAAAGCAGGGACATGACCCACACAGCAGGCCCATAACTCAGGACTCACCCCATGCTCTTGTCAAAGGTCAGTGGTCATCCCAATCCCTTTGATGAGAGCATCACATTTTGCACAAGATCCGTGTTCTTTATTGTTGCCTGATTTTTGTATCTAGCTCTTTCTTAAAAACAGAGAGAAGTCAAAATTGAAACTCAGAGAGGTTTTTCTTCTGATTTTTTTTTCTACTGGAATTTTTCTACTTAGATACGATTTTTGTTGGGGACTATAAATAATGTGCTACCTCTCGAGATCCTGTAAGGAATTTTATTCAGAGCATTAACATAAATTTTCATGAAGATCATGAAATTTTCCACTGGACCAGGTGACAATCTCATTCCCAGTGAGTGGTGCCTCCACACGCCCTATGGCTTTTGCTTGATCCTCATACATGTTTAAAAGCCATACAGTGTATTTAAACACTTTGTTTAAAGATATGGTGCAAATCAAGCAGAAGTTGTAGAATTTTCTAGGATATTTCATGAGCTACTGTTGACTGCACAGTGTGGTGGGACTTTGTGACGTTGTTTGCAGCCTTTAGAATCATATTTCTGGTACCATTCATAACTGTGGAGCAACATGTTTCTCATTCATCATGATCTGTGCTTCACAGACATCTGAATTTCATCCTCAACTCCCTCTTCTGAACTGCCACCTGAAATTTATTTTCTTTAGTTTGAAGGCAAATGGTTGCTCTTAGGCACCAGAAGCCTTTATGTGAACATCCCACAGATTTCCATAGGGGATCTCGCTGCAGCACGAGTGCAGACTTTGATCCACTGTGAGCAACAGGAAAGGGCAGAATCAACTACAAATTACAGAATCATGGAATCACAGATTGTGCCAAGTAGGGACCCACACAGATCATCAAGTCCAACTCCTGGTCTTTCACAGGACCATCCCCAAGAGTCATACCAGATGCCTGAGAGTATCAACCAAATGCTTATTAAACTCTGTCAGGCTTGGTGCTGTGACCACTTCTGTGGAGAACCTGTTCCAAGAACCAAACACTCTCTGGGTGAAGAATCTCTTTCTAATATCCAACCTAAATCTCCACTGACACACCTTCAGGCCATTCCTTCAGGTTCTGTCATTGATCACTAAAGAGATCAGTGCCTGCCCCTCTTCTTCCCCTCACAAAGAAGTTGCAGACTGCAGTTAGTTCTCCTCTCAGTCTTCTCTTCTCCAGGCTGAACACACCAAGTGACCTCAGACACTCCTCTTACTGCTACACCTCAATGACTTCCACCTTCTTCATTTCCCTCCCTTGAACACTCTCTAAGAGCTGAATATCTTTGTTATATTGTGGTGCCCGAAACTGCACATGATATTCAAGGTGAGGCCACACCAGTGCAGAGCAGAGCAGGACAACCCCCTCCCTCAACTGCCTGGTGATGCTTTGCCTGATGCCCCCCAGGACAGGGTTGGCCTTCCTGGCTGCCAGGACACTGCTGACTCAGATTCAACTTCCCCTCGACCAGGACCCCCAGTTCCCTTTCCATGGCACTGCTTTCCAACATTTCATTCCCCAGTTTGGATAAGCATCTAGGGTTGCCACATCCCAAGCAAAGAATCTGACGCTTTCCTTTGTTGAACTTCATATGGTTGGTGATTGCCCAGTCCTCTAATTTGTTGAGGTCTCTCTGCAGGGCCTCCCTGCCTCTGAGGGAGTCAACAGCTCCTCCCAGTTTTGTGTCATCTGCAAACTTGTTTAGTATCCCTTCCAGTCCTACATCCAAGTCATTAATGAGGTTGTTGACAAGCACAGGGCCCAAGATGGAGTGCCAGGTCACCAATCTGAAGTTACCCCATCCGCTGTTGATCTCTGTGCTTGACCTGTGAGCCAATTGCTCACCCACCACATGATGTGTTTATCCAGCTGTGGGCTGGGCACTTTGTCCACAAGGATCCTGTGAGAGTATAAAAAAAAGGTATCAAAAGCTTTACTGAAATCCAAAAAGATTACATCAACTGGCTTCCCTTGATCAGCTAGGTGTATTAGCTTGTCCTAAAACGAAATCAGGTTGGATAAGCTGGACTTCCCCTCATGAAGCCCAGCTCGCTGTGACCAATGATTTCATTGTCCTCCAGATGTTTTTCAATATCTCCCTGAATAGTCTTCTTCTTAGGCACTGAAGTGAGACTGACAGGCTTGTAGTTTCTGGAGTCCTCCTTCTTGCCCTTCTTGAAAATTAAGATAACATTCATTAGCTTCCATTTAGCTTGGATCTCTCTAGATTCCTAAGACCACTCAAAAGTCATCAAAAGAGGTGCAATGATGACATCAGCAGGCTCTTTGAGGATTCTGGGATGAATTCCATCAGGCCCCACAGATTTGTAGGTATCTAGCTGGAGCAGCAGTTCCCACACAGTTTCAGGGTTGACTGGGAGTTAGTCATTCTCATAATCATGGTCCTCCAGTTCAGGGCATTGACACCTCCTTGGTCCCACACTGGTGTTGAAGACAGAGGCAAAGTAAGTGTTAAACACCTCTCCTTTGTCTCTGTCCCTGTTTGTGAGGTGACCACTCTCATCCTGTCACAGGACAATGTTATTTCTATATTCCTTATTGCCACTAATCTATTTGAAAAAACTCTTCGTATTGTCCTCCACATTTCTGGCCAGCTTCAACTCCATTTGAGCTTTGGCCACAAAAGTGTTCTCCCTACAGTGGCAGCATCTCTGAATTCTTCCCATGTCACTTGACCTTGCTTTCACTGGGCATACACCTTCCTTTTTTGCCTTATTTCCAAGAAAAGATCCCTACTCAGGCAAGCTGGCCTTCTGCCTCACCTGCTTGACTTCTGAGATTTGGGAATTGCCCACTCCTGTGCTCTTAGTAGGTGATGTTTAAAAAGTAATCGGCATGAATGGACCCCAGCACCTGCAAAAACCTTGTGCTTTACTAACCTCTAAACTTCAGGGCTGAAGGTGAGGGCACAGGAGCTACCTGCAACAGCTATCATTTCCCCTCTGAAGCAAGGCAGAAATGCAGGGTGAGCCTGAATCCAGTTGTTATGCATGGTGAACTTGCAACTGCACCAGCAGTGGTGCTGGGGATGCCCTGACCATGCAGAACATATCATCCATACTAACTGCTTTCCCAAAGGTTTCACAGAGGCCAGAACTACACGTACAAACCTGGTAAAGAATCAAACCACTTCAGCAGTATATACAACTATGGCTGAGCAGGGAGCTGACTCTTGCTTCTGCCAAGCCCCTAGGACTCAGGACTAATTGCCTGTCCTCTCTCTACTTTTCCAACTGTAAAATGAATTTCCATTTTCTTCCCATTAAACAGGAAGAGAGGAGGAGGGATTTTGAGAGAAACATATACTCATACACTGCAAAATACTCAGAAAACCATAGATAGGAATAATTTAATTGTTTTGGCTCAGAAAACTCTGTCTTGAGCAGTAAATATTTAATCTCAACTTCCTGTAATTGAATTAATTTAACTTCATAGAAATGCTTTGTTTAGGTGTTTATCTAAAGTTTACATTTTTAAATGGTTTTCTGTGCATAGCTTTTCCCACTTACAATTCAAACACTTAATATGCTTTCCTTAAAAGTGAGGCAATCGTATTTTTTATCTGCTCATCTAGAAATTGTAAATAATGTCATAACATTTTGAGGCAAAATTTATTAGATAAGTTTGCATCTGTGAAAGATTTTTTTTTAATCTTGAACTCTATGTTTGAAAGATATGGAAGATAGGAAAAATAATAATCCCTGATATTGAAGTTCTTAAGTTTTGTACTCCTGAGATTTTTCCTTTCTTTTTCTTCTTTTCCTGTGGGGTTATGGCTCTGTTTCAAAATTCCAAGGCCTTTTCTATGTGTCTTTAAGCACAGCGATATGTGTGCATGTGAACTCATTTTGGTCTATAGCTACATAGAAAGGAAATTAAAAGCTTTATTGAAAAATCTCCTTTGTAATAATGCAATTTGAGGAATTTTTTCCCTCCGAGGACAATCTGATCTATTTGGTGGTGAAGACCTCTGCTGAAAATACCTGTAAAGGTACACAGGACAGCACCTGAATTGACTAGTGAAGGGTAATGAAGAGCATTTCTGTGACATCCTCTCCTGTAAGGAAAGACTAAGAGATTTGGGGTTGTTCAGCCTGGAGAAGAGAAGGCTCCAGGGAGACCTTGTAGTGCCTTCCCATACTTGACAGGGATTTAGAAGAGAGGTGGGGACAAACTCTTTACTGGCTGGTATATCTCAGCTCTGCTCCACCGCGGAGTCAGCATTTAATGAGGACCAGGGGTCTGCTGCTGTCTTTGGCAACACCTCATCCCCACACTTCTTGCCTCCATAGGCACACTCACCATGCTGAGGGAAGTGACTATGTCTTCAGCTTGAGCCTTGCACAGGTGAAAGGGTCTCCCTGTAAACACGAACCCAGGAGTCAGCATGGCTGCAGGGGCAGCAGTGGAGCTGGTAGAAGAGCCATAGATCATAGACCTCTGCCCAGTGATTACTCTGTGCTTGGGGACACTGTGCTGACTATCTGGCTCCCACAAAAAGAAGTGGTTTTGACCCCACGTTCCTATTTCCTCCTTGTGCCAGAGCCACCAAGCCTGTGGCTACAACAGTAAGAGCAGGGAGTTGATCTGGCAGAAAAGTAACTGGGAGTAAATTCAAAGTTTCATTTTCAACCAAACCAGGTCTCAAATCCAGTTCAATAAGTGCATAAGAAAAAAGGTGATGAGAAGTGGGAAGAAGGAAGGACCATTTCTCAAAGGGGTAACACCATAATAACATAAAGTGACTTTTTGGTTCCTTATAGAGATGGCAATGAGTGGGCTAGAAGATTTAAAAAAATAGTATTTCACCCAGTTTAATGGAACTAAATTCTGGTCTCGGTAAACCAAAACTGACTCAACACCTTAAGCAAACTTGCTGTGAATAGATGTGCAATCTAGTTCCCTAGTGCTGTCAGATTTTATACGAGAAACATGTATAGAGAAAACAGAGTTGAATACAACCAGTTCTAGATTTGCAGCAGTGTTCTGGACAGAGTCCAGATGCACTTATTCACAAAACACTTATTGAAATACTCACCACTGTTTGCAACTTTCACAGAAGAGGGGTGGGATTTCTGCAAACATATATTTTCATGGCACCATTCAGGATACTCAAACCTCTGCTCAGGGCAGGGCCATCTTTGGATCCAACTTGGATTCTAAACCAAGTTGACCAAGGCCTTCAAGCATCTCCAAGGGAAGGTACACGAACAGGCAACAAATGCTTGACAGATATTCTACCAGGGACATTTTAACTGTCAAATAATTAATCCAAAGGCCAAATGGGCCAAGCGTACAGAGGGCTGTGGGACAAAATTTTGAGTTTGTACACTTAAGATAGGGCTGCTGATGTGTGTCAATTCAGTTTGGTGCCAGCTGTTCTGCAGGAAGGTAGCTTGGCCTGTCTGAGAAACCATTTTCCAATCAGCTATGCTTTATGTTAGCTGGTGGCAGACTGGAAGACCTTAAGCTCCCTTTCCCTTCTTCTCAGCCACATCCCCTGTGCCTAAAGTCAGCTTTTAGCTTGAGCACATGCTGGTCTCATGTGCTTGGCCCTTTCCCAGCAACTACAAAACATTACCCAAGAGAAGAGGACCATGCTCCAGCCATTGGCATGGACATGGAGTAGAAAGCTGCTGCCTTTTCCAGCTGAAGCCTTTGCTGAAGAACAGCTGGTAGCACACACCAGTGGCTTCCCACACCTTGGAGAAACATCTCCTCACTCAGCAAGAAAAGCCGCAGGGGTTGCCTTTATTTAAAATGAGGATCATTTAGAGCATATTTTAAATGGGATGCCAAGGTGCTTGGTTTGTCATGACTGTGATGCAAAGACAGTCAGCAAAGAACTTTGAAAATTCAGGAGAGGGAACCAAGAATTTAAAAAAAAAACCAGAGTAAATACTGGTCTATATGCTTGTTTCCATCTAAATCAGCAGGCACGCTGCCGTTGGCTTCTGTGAAGCCAGATTTTCACTCAAGTAATGATGGTGCCAAGGAAAGGGATAGCAGAAAGATTTCATTATCCAAATAAGCATGGTGATCCAGATTCTTTAGCTTTCTTCAAACTGGAGGGTAATGTTCAAATAATTAAAAGGCTGTTGTGCATCGGTCATCATGGTCTGTGAGTCATGCTTTTCAAAGTTCAGTCAAATTGCTTTTAAATCAGTCAACAGACTTCTTACTGATTGCTGGAGCATGTCAGGGCTCAATATCAATTTCAAGAGAACATTTTACAGGCATGCCCTGCTCTTGTTCTCAAGGTCTCTGAATGCAGCTCTCCCTGCAAACCTACCACAACTCCACTGAATTTTTAAGTCTTCAGAGAGGAAAACAACAATTATGGTAGCAACGAAGTTTTAAAAGAGAAATTAAAACCAAGGAAGTAACTGCCCCTCCTTACAGATCCCCTGTCTGCAGGGTGTGGAGGGGAAGCTTTCTGAGGGGTCTGTTTCAAATTCAGCAACAGCTGTCTTACACAGTAACCTAAAAAACCTAGTTTTACTTTTGCTAACAAAAGAGAGATTTCGTAAGTGTTGCTTCTGCAAATAACAATCCTCCGACCTTCAAAAAACATGCCTATAATTATTGCAAAGCCTTTTCCCAGGTACACAGCTAAGTGGGCAAATTTTCCAAGCAGGGAGTGTTTCTCTGGACTCTAATGTAGTGAATTGAGAACCACTGAAAATTATTGCCCAATATGCATTTAGTACCATACATACACAAGGGGATTCTGAGAAAAATATTTATTATTAAATGTTAACTAATATCTACCTAATCGCTAATGCATAATAACTCTTACCATATACTAGGAATCCTAGATTTCCCAGCATTAATCATCCTACAGAAAGCACGACCAGAGGACACTACTGATGTCAACAATGTAATATGATTCAAATACACATGAATAAGGAGAGCAATATTGTACAATAAGCTCTTTTATGTGAATCGGGGCGGGGGGGGGAGACTATACTATAGCATCTTCTATGTATTTTGTAACAGGGGTTAATCAGAAACTTTCCAGCTGACTGGCTGTTTTCTGACTGCCTGTTACCAATTTATTTCTCCCTCTTCCTTCCAAGAGTGAGATGCTGGCCTCTTCACTACAGACTGCTGTGTTGGACAGACCAGTTAAGATATTTGGCAATTTCCAAGTGACTATTAAATTACCATGCATATTTTTGACCTAGTTATAACATATGATCTCTGGGCAATCCAAAAGAATGAAAAAGACAGATAATAAATCACAGATTCTGTGTGACTAATTCAAAAATCCAACCCTGGCAGTAAGCTAGGCTAATTTTCTGACAGTTGTTCTCACAGTCTTTCTAACCCAAAGAAGCAGGAAGCATCAGAGCACACATCTCTGCACTGGAGCTAGGCAAGCAGGCTGCCCCATTGGCACTGGGACTGCCTGCTTCACAGCACTGTCAAAACAAAATTCTCCTTCCAACAAAAAATTTCTAAGAAATGCGATCATTTGGCACCAGCTGGGAATGGGGATGGAGTTCAGAAAGAAAGGAGTGCTTCTTCTTGTTACTTTCACAAATTTTGTTTGGTGTTGCCCAAATACTGCCAGTTTTTCACTAAACTTGGTGGGTTTTTTCAAACACATTTCTTTATGTTTCCACAAGTAAAATGGAGAGAAAGGAGATGTTAAGAAGTGAAAACTGCAGTTTTATCCATTTTTTTTCAAAGAAAAACCCAACATTCCCAGCAAAATTTTTTTGTTTCCCTCAAAAAATATTGAATGAACCTTGTAGGCAACTCTTCTTACAACTGTAAGAATTCCCACGAAGAAGAAAGCAAGAACTTATTGCTGTACCAAAAGCAATAGGCCACTGAAGAGTGTCCCATCCAGCAAATTCACTGCATAGACTGCAGGGCCTCCTGATGTCTCCACCACCGAAGTTTAGCTTTCTCATGGGCATGTTGATGCCAAGACTCCTGTTTTACCATACTGCTAGGAAATGTGACTCCTACAAATGAAACCTCTGACAGCAGAAAATGGTGCAGCTTCCCATTCAAATAGTGCTGTTAATTTAGCCAAGTGTGAACATGAACATTTTCTTCAATATCTCCCCTATCTACTCCATTATTTCTTTTTCAATATTTATGAAATTCAGATTTAATTTTCTGTGTGGTCTATATTATGTCTTGTGTTTGTGTTTACAGCAAGGATGGCGCAGCATGAGCAGCAGGCCACTTCAGTAAACAGAGGACAACACAGCATACCTCCATTGCATCTCCAGTGGGAAGGGCCTCTCTCCCACCAAGGAAATGGTCTGGCCTCAACTGGTAAAGATGGGACAGCAGCCAATATGCTCTGGGCTTACTGCATCACCACTGTACCACAATGTAGAAAACACCACTGTGATGTGAGAGGAGTGAATGTCACTACAGCTGAAAGTCCTATCTCAGGAGGACATTGTCCTCTGCTCAGGGCTGGATGGGTCCTGGTGCCCAAGCTCCTACAGCCACTGCTGCTGATGCTCAGGAATAAAGACATCAACATGCATCCTCTTGACAAGGGGGAGAACTGTCTTCTGACAAGTTTCAATGCCATTAAAAGGACTAAAATTATGACTATGTCATAGCTTTCTTTGAAGTTTGAGATGCCAGTCCCATTAATTCTACCACAGGCATGGGACAGCTGAAAGAAAAAATTTGACACCAAGGAGAAGGTCAGTAAAAGATATGTCAAAGATGAACCTTAATAAGGGCAATTTCTACACACAGATTTTGCACCCATTCAGGCTAGATAATGTGATACTCTGTATGAACACTCTTGCTCCAACTTAATTGTGCTTTTGTCCACTTTAACTTAAACCTGTTCCCAAACAGCTAATGCAAAACTGAGATAAACCTGGATTAAATCAAGACTGGAATGTACAGAGGACTACTCAGAAACTGTGTCCCAAGACACACACTTATTTCAGCTGGCTGAAGCACTGATTTGTATGATGATTTTTCAGGATGGAAAGTACATATTAATAGAAGTGCATAAAAAAGCATTTAATTGAATGTACAGGACATTTTGGACTACCGTTTCTCAGTTGTTTTTTAAAAAGTATTTAATGAGGCTGTGATTTTTGAAAAATAATAGTACCAAGGAAAATACTAAAAGATACTAAAATGGTGGCAATAGCTACGGTATCTAGATGAGAATAAAGAGCTGTATGCAAATTATATGGCAGAGAATCAAAAAAAAGACCTGAATTTTTATAATTTTCATGTTTAAAAAAGCCCTAGGTATTTTTTCTCTTAATAACCAATATTTCCAATATAATAAAACATGTCAGAAAAATAGTATATCCTGGAGTCCTATGAATGGCTTTACAAGACCTGAAAAATAGACAAATAATTCATTGCCCAGCAGCTGAGGAAGCAAGATAGACTTTCAGGAGCTCCCAGTTTGGACCCATGGCCATTCACAGAGATGCTCAGAGAGACCAGATCACTCAAGTTCCCAGGTGCAGGATGCCCAACTGCCTGGTCTGAGGCAGGCAGCTTTCATTTCTCTTCAATTTGCAGCAGTCACAACCTATGTATGATAAATGTAATAGCCTGATTTCATTTACAAATGGAGTTGTGCTGTCTGAGTCTAAAAACATAATTCCATTTATGCTGGAAGATATATCAGGGGGATTAATTGAATAGCCAAAGACTGGCTTTATCATTTTTGCCTGGAATGTATTCTTCCCTGCTGGGATCACAGTGACAATGAAACAGAAGTTTGCACTCTCTCTTATAATATTGAAAAAAAACCTACCTTGAGGAAGGACAAAAGCAAATAATCCCTCTTGGTTTCCTACACATGAGATAGAAAGGTCAATTGAGATATTGAGCTTCATTTCAGGGCTGCAAGATATGCTGTTCATAGAATTAATTCTGTATGGCTATTCCCATCTCCCAGAGTTGCTTGGTATTCATTCCCCTTGCAAATATTAATGATAATATTAGGTATCTTCAGTTCAAGACATACAAATCTCAATTATTAGTTATTTAATTTCAAATTAACATTGTCTCAGAGTTAATAATAAAACTAATATTTTATATGGATATTTATAAAATTGTCTGTGACACACTAGCAATAGATTTCAGCATTCTAACTTCCAGTTCTCAGAGTACCACTAAGAAAGATTGATGTGAGAAAATAACTTATTATTAGGTTGGCCACACAAAATTGTGGAGGCATCTATAAAAGCATAATTGTCTTTATGTTTGGGACCTCTTGCCAATGTGTTTGGGCAGTGGCAACAGATTTTGAAGAATGTAGACTTTTCTCATCTTTAGCAATGTCCTGCTCTATCAACACAACAAACTGCCATCCACAGAGTCCACCCGGACAATTTTGATATGAGCAAATGTATGTGACAACAAAGTCTGTCTGGTTAAATGTTCATGGAAAGTAATTATAAGGGATTTGCTGGCAGCTTTGGCCTTAGTTCCCTTCCAAATCCATATGCGTACTTTTAGGAGAGGGTATGTAGTTATTCTATTTCCAGCTCCTGCAGCTATGTCGCAATTTGTGGTTTACAAAATTGGGAACTAATGAAGTATGCTGGCATTAGGAGGAGTCCTTGAGAGAAAAAGAACCAGTAATAAAAGGTTGGTAATTGCTGCTGAACAACGGACTGATGGATAGCACAACACACTGGTTCAGGTAGGTAGGCAAAGTGACTCATGAAATAGGCTATATAAAGGGATGAGTAATAAGTGAACACAGAATGAGAGAACAAATTGTCTCATATGAGAAATGCAGCTGTTGCCAGAAATCAGCTAGTAGGACACAGAAGCAGTAACAAAAAATTTTTTGGAGTAGAATAAAGAAGGGTAATAGAAGAAAGTAATAGAGTAGCAGCTTCCAGTCCCAATTTTTTCAAGAACTAACATCACTACCAGCAGCTGCAGCATTTCCTGATCATGGGCAGAGAAGGAGGCAGACAGTTCTTTAAGCAATGTTGCACATTCACAGCTGCATGCAGAGGGGATGGAGGCTGAGAGGTGATTGGAGATGGTACCTAGAGGTATATTTTTTTCTGTCAATGAGACAGTGAAGATCTGGAAATGAAGGGGAACATGTAGTTTTTCAAGGCAAATACATTTTCATTGCATTTGGATGTTAGAGCATGAACATTCTTGTGATCAACTTTCACTGCAGAGGACAGTAGAGCTCAGACTTACTAAAATGGCTTCTTCCCAGACCCCAATAAAGCAGACATGTTCTTCAGTGTTTTTTTCCCAGCACTGCCCCAAGAATCCTCTCTGCTGTGCGCTTCCCACTCAGCAGGGGGAAAATGAAGCTGGTCTCCCCAGTAAAGGGGCCCCACACAGATCTGGGACAGGCCAGCCAGGCATGTGGATCCAAAAGTGCTGCAGCAGTTGTGCCCCACTGTGAGTTACAATGTGCTGCAACTTTTCCCTTATTTGGATAGACATGATCCATTTACATATTAAATGCAGCCAGACCATCTCTCCCCCGTCTGTGATTATTGAATGAAAGTCAATAATAGAGACAAGGGAATACTCTGACACTTCAGCACTTTGATATGCTGTTCACCAAATTCTTTCAGACTCTGCTAAATATTCCCCCTGCTATACCCCCAGTAATTTTATATAATTGTAATGTATATCAAAACAATGCTTTGGAGCTAATCACCATACTAGCCATTGGGATTGAACAGGGGTGGGATGGATTTGCCTTCACTCTTAGATTGGATAAACCTACCCATTAGGAGAAAGTTTCCTGTTTTATGCTCTTAGCATAAAATGAAGCTCCCTATCTTCACTATTCTTGCTTAGACTTTGAACTCATGAAACACTTTCACTAAACATTTGCAAAGAAAAGGAAACACAGCCAAATCCTATTAAGTTATAATGAGCAACAATCACAGTGCAGGACATTTGTCTTTCCTGCATATTCCACAGGGGAGAGGTCCCTTTAGAACTTTCAACATGATTTTTATATAGGTTTATATGCTTTTTTATATAAAGAAATGTAATTTCCCTCAGTTTTGTTTGGTTGAAGTTCTCTGTTCTAGCACTTAATTAATGACCCTGGTGAAATGCTTTGAAAACAGCAATGTTTCTTACCACAAATGTGCTGCCAAATTGAGTACTTCCTGGTCATTGTCTATCTTGGAGTGGATGCTGAATGTACATCCATGTGCTGCTAATAAACCCAAGGAAACTATTTTTATGGCTATGGAAAAATGGTATTTCTTCCTCAGTACCCACCTCTGTCAGTTACAGCTGTGGGAAATAAAAAAGTGAAGTGAGTAATGTGGAAAGCAACGGAGAGGAGGGAAGGGAAGCCACACAGGGCAATGCAACATTACCCCAGCTGGAATAGTCAACTTCATCGGTTGACTTTGACACTTTATTTCCTTTCTGACTTATGCACTTCAAGGACATAAGCACATAAGGACATAAGCACCCAGAATGGAAATTAGGCAGAATTTGGTCCAAAGCACAATCCTCAAATCTTTATCTAATCCACTGACTGCCTGGGTTTTTTTACCATTAATTTTTCCTATATTTTTAAGTTTTCATGTCTCTTACGGCCCAGCCTCTGCCTCAGCCACTGAAGCCCAGCGGACATGCACACTCAGAGCTTCCCTAAGGTTTGTTCTGAAGTGCCACTACAAACTGATAGCATTGCCATCAAAGATCTGCCCAGACAAGGAGGGGACACATTCCCACTGTGCCAGCTGTTTCCTTTGCCAGGCAGCACCAAAATCATTGTTCTTGCAGGCACTACTGCTACAGACACTTTTCGTTGGCCAGAACTACTAATTGCCATAGTTCCAAGTCTTCCTGCTCTTAGGCAGACCGATATGACTGCCCTGTGCCCCAGCAAGGCCAGACTTCACATCCTACCTCTTCATCTCTTTTGCTGCCAGATGCACAGATCAACAGTGGAGAAAAGTTCACTGATAAAATCTCTTTATTTTTTGCAAGATTTCCCTTGCGAGCCCTTGCCACACCGTGATATTATTCAAGGAAACACACATTGCTGGAGGAGACTCCAGTAAAAAACACTGTGGGGCTGCCACAAGACCCTGAGCAACTAAGAAATATATGAAATGTATTAAAAAATTTTAAGCATTACTTAGGATTTATTCTTCTTTATTCAGAAAAGAAACTGTAAAAGCTTGTCAAGTCTATAACAATGAAAGAATGAATCTGCATGGCAGGCAAAACATGAAATAGCATCAAGCACAAATTTCTTCTGGGTGACTGGATTAAATCCCCATCCTGACAATGATCTTGAAGTAGAGTGTGCTGAGGGAATGATGGCAGTGAAAACCCTACAGAGATGAGGAGATTTCACTTCTAAGTGAGCTGACAATTATTTTGGTTCTGATGCAACAAGAGTCATCCCTGAAATAATGGTGAAATAGCAGATCTGTGCAGCAATATGTGAACAATATTGAAAGAGATACGGATATTGAGATCTCAGGTAACAATATGGACACCAGCTAACAAGTAAACCATAAATCTCCTATTAAAATATTTGGTGGGTGCATTGTCTGTCTTTAACCAGCACAAACTCTGCTCAACTAATGTTATTCCACAGGCTTACAGCATCTAACAAAATAAACAACTGCCCAGGACTTTCCATTTGGCATTTCTCCTTTCTGCTAGAACACAATGACACTGGCTAAACATGTGTCTCATAAACATTTGCTTGTGGTGTTCTTGCTTTGTATATTTATACAGCCATGTAAATTTTATGCTTTACTTTTGACAGAGAAAACCTGCAGTGACTTTTATGTTTAATGCATTCATTCTGAAGTTGTTGATTCACCTACTGCCAATATGCTTGTTTTTTTGCTTAAGAACATTAAAACCTATTAAGAAAATATATTTGCACATATAACCCTGACACTGTTATATAGGTTTCAGTGGCCAAGAAAGTGATCTATTCCCAGGTTTTTGATCAGTGTGGCTTCTCTGCCTCATTAGAGTGATCTGGCAAGGCCAAGAAAACAGAGATCAGAAGATGAGGGGAATCCCATGCAAAAACTTGCTGGCCTGGGAAGAAAGAAGCCAGAGCAATGTCAAGTCACAAAAGCTGAAGTTAGACCATGCTAGCAGGAGATGCAACACATTTATGAGAAGAACAGCCCAGAGGCTTTCTCTTGAGAGCAAACTGCAACACTTCAGACAAAACATGAATAGACTACTAGTCTGCAAATTAGTATTTTTATTTTAAGCTGGAAGCAAGCTTCAGAGAGGCTGATGATATTGTTGGAAAAAATATAAAGCAAGCCACAAAAGACAATAAAGAAATAAAATAGAAGACTTCCTTTGCTCACTTGCTCCTCACTAAAGGAGTGTAAGAACTAAAGTTATTACAAATATGTACAAAAATAAGTGGCCAGAGATTGCAGTAGAGGTATTAAAATACTAATTGTTTCAAAACCAAATCTCCTATGGATCTTATCAAGCTGATACCCCTAGGAAGAACAGGTGATCCATGCAGTTCCAGAAAAGTTTGAGGGCACCGAGGAGTCAAGAAGCCAATAATAAATACAGGCTAGGATTGAAGGAAACCAGCCATCCTCCTTGTCAGGATTTAAGAACTATTTCTCTGCCATAGAAGCTGAAACTGAAGAAGTTTCTTTCTCATGGAATTGTGGCAAATAGAGCCCCTACTAGGATAGTTAAAATAGAGAAAATGGCTTTACTGTGAAATCAGGTAAGCTTTTTTAAGGAAAATCTTCAGGAGTTGCAACTGATCTTAAACCAAGGGTTATGTTTTCCAAAAGGGACGTCACAAACATCTTCCTGCCCTACAAAATGTACTGGTCCTATCTGCAACTTCAAGCATCCAATCTGCAAAGCAGATAAAATTTAGGGTAATGTTACTAGTTTTCTGGACAGAAGAGTCAGAAGAACAAAGTCCAGAATAACCATTTCAGTCTTAGAAAAGAAAAGAAACTGCATTACTCCAGGCAGATTTAGACTGGGTTTGCCAGAGCCCATGGAGGCATCTTGCAGAAGCAGAGTCCAAACAAACAGCAGTTCTTCCAGCTTCTACTAGAGGCTGACAGGAGAGGTAGGACTCTGAGTATTAGATAATAAGACTTTTTTAAGATAGATATTTACGGAATTCGTGGAATTTGTACCCCTCAGCTGCTCTCTGACAGCTTTGCCTCTGCTTATCTGTAAAGTAGTAGTACATTCTGTTTCTTCTTGCAATGTTTTGGAAAGGGAACGAGGTCTTTTAAGGACAGGCAAAGCTAAAAAAAATTAAAAAATATAAAATATTTTAAAAATCTAGAGATTCTTTATGCTGCCTCTAAAGAAAAAAGAGTTTGAAGAAACTGTTAAAAATGGTTTCCTATGTCAAATGTACAGGTTAAGCCAGGCAGTGTCCCAGCAGTTACACGGGAGAAGCAGACCTTGTAATGGAACAGACATGCAAATTTATGTCCCAGACCAGACTTTTCTCCTCACAGAGATAATTTCAGCAAACATGAGTAGATGGGCAATGAAAAGTTCATGCTGTGCCCATTTGCAAGGGTCATGGGACAACTAACAGAGGATCTAGGCCTGAATGAGATCCTAGCTAGCTGGCAGGAATTGGAAAAATTAACTACAGTATTTAAACATAGACATTTCCTTCTTAGTCCCAGAGGACAGTGGATAACAAGGTATAAATGGCAAAGCCTGAACAAAGAGTCCCTGCTCAGACATGTCTGCTGATTACTATTGCCTTCACTTAAACAAAACCTCCTAAGAACACAGCAAGCACATGAGAAGGGAGTATAGAAAACATATTCACAGGGAAGAGTTAGTGCCAAGTACTTCCCTGTGTTTGAAGTGTCAACTGGGTCGGACAGGTGCTTTTGGAAAAACAGGAAGTCAGAGCAAATTCTAATGGCTCACTAAATCCCTGCCATGAGACACTAGTCATTTCTGTACTTCTCTTTTCTGAGAACTGGAGGAGAACCACATCTTCCCAAGACACCAAATCTTGCTCATCTCCTAAACAAACATTAGGCTCCCACATGTTTTTAAGGGTTGAGATGCTTGGATAAAAACACAAAAAACACAAAAACTGCTCCTCTGTCAGACACCCTGCTCTTCCTGACCCCACCATTATAGAATGACAGAATCACAGAATATGCCGAGTTGGAAGGGACACACAAGGATGACGGAGCCCCACTCTTAGCCCTGCAAGGGACCATCCCCAAGAGTTACACCATGTACTTGGGAGTATCAACCAAACTCTTCTTGAACTCTGTCAGGATTGGTGCTATGACTACCCTGGCCTCTTCATCACTGGAACCCTTTAATCAAGTTGTAGTTCTACCTGCTCCTACATCCCCTTCTTGGAGCAATAGGACAGCCTGTACTGTGGATCTGATGTTCAGATGGGTTTTCTCTTTTTCAAGACTTAATTCCTTGATCTGCCACATCTCCCAGATTCCATGTAAATCACTTACTCTCCCACTGTAGCAACCGAGTGCTATTGTCACTATCACACTCAGATCCTTGGAAAATGCAAATAATAAAGGCTGCAAGCCGCTCCATAGAGGGAAAAAAGGGCCACAGACAGATGTTTCCTAAATGTAGCATAGATTCCTGTCTGCCACTTTCGTTTCCTAAAATAATGAATCCCAAGCATTTCTGTCTGCCTTAAAACACCAAATAGAGTTAACATATGCTCACCAGGAAGACAGAATAAACTTTCATCGAAATAATAGCAATACTATGAAATATTGATTTTGGGGTAACCATTTGACCTTGGAAGAAAAAGAAGAAATTTGAACTGGTGTCTTCAAAGGCCAGAAAAGCATTCACTAATCTTTGGTCAGCAGCTAAACTGGAAAACATAAGCTGAGCTTTTATTCTGATTCACTTGGTTTCTTGAATCAATGCTGATATGGCCTCTAGAGAAACACAGATCCGGGAAGGTTGGTCTTACTGAGCAGAAAGCAATTTTTCAAAACAAAAGTGTGAAGTAAGCAACTCATTGGGGTCAGGAGAGAGAGGAAAGCAATGGAATAAATGACTGATGAATGACAAAATTATTATAAGCAGCTTAACTAGACTTCCAGAACACCAACTGTGGAAGATGGCAAGAGAACAAAATTGGTGCGTACTGAGCCAGGGATTAAAAAACACATTAAATAATCACTGCATTTTTATAAATTACGCTGATCCTTTGCAGATAACTCTTGTAAAATTAAGGATTGATTTTATTGCCAAAAAATCCATAAACATTTTGACACAGAGGCTAGCAGGAACAGGATCTAGCCTATGGATAATACAAAAAAACAG
This sequence comes from Calyptomena viridis, assembly GCA_013390005.1. Taxonomy (NCBI): domain Eukaryota; kingdom Metazoa; phylum Chordata; class Aves; order Passeriformes; family Eurylaimidae; genus Calyptomena; species Calyptomena viridis. The sequence goes on along the minus strand of WEIV01006668.1, from coordinate 120,108 downwards.
AACCCAGCCAAAGCTTATTTTCTCTTTGTTTTGCAGATATTTTAAAGGAGAACTACAACAGAAAACATTTGTAAAAGTTCTATTTTTCAGAAAGCAATTGTCCAATACCCTCTTAAAAAATAGGATTTCTTTAAAAATATCTAAAGTTACTACCGAAATCAAAAATCACCAGACTTTTATGGAGATCTAACGGAAAAAGCAGATATAGAAAAGCAAAGCCTAATGGTTTCTCTTTGTATGATGTTAAGTTTTGATTAAAATTTGTACTTCTTATGTGCTCAGTGGCTGACTTAACATTATACAACAATTTGATACTTCAAATCTGTGAATATAAAAAGAAAGATTAAAACCTTGTGGCTTTCACTGCATTTCTCTAAAGTCCAAAACCAAAGCACACATCTGACAACCTCAGACTGTGGTAAAGTTCAGTTCTTACACCTATCTGACCCCCAAAATCCATGGGACTTGCTCATCTCTAGTTCTACTGGACTGGGATTGTTTCACACAAACAAAAAAACCAACAGGTTTTAGTGTATTTTATTAAAAAAATCACTGCTTTTGCAACCTGAATAAGGACACAAAGACCTGAAGGAAATGCATCCTTCAAAGGAAAGACATATGAAAACATAAAGCTCCTATTAACCACAATGTATACTTGGAAAACTGCTAGGTTTATGATGGTGTTTCACTATAACAACATTAAGAAATTCTCCTCCTGAACATTTTCATTAGTATCCTACTGTCTATAAAACACAATATTCAGTCTAGATGTATCTCTTTTTATCAGGCTGTGTACATCAGGACCTGATATTCCCAGAACCTCTGTCATTTGTGATGGATTCTCTTACTTAACTGTGTTTTTCTTTAAATAAACCTGTAACTGACATGAAACATGGCAATATGCCTCCATCACCAACTCAGCCAAATGCAGTCTTTAAGTGAAACAGATCCTAGGGCTTGGTTTTAAACCACCTGGCTGGCTTTGTTTCGATGTTCACCACTGCAGCTCTCATGGATAAGGCTAATGATGTGACCCTGCTGTGAGCGAGCCATTTGGGAACCCCTTGCTCCAGTTATCTCCAGTAGTCACTGAATTACACCTGCAATGTTGCTGACACACAGCCTTTGCGAAGAGGCTGCTTGGGGCTGCAGAGCCTTTATTCCCATTGTGGTGCTGAGTTAGTAGTGTTCTGTGCAACAGTAAGACAGTACCACTGGCTTATGCCCTTATAAAAGCCTTTACTCAGTAGTGGGTGAATGTATAACTTTTAAAGGGTTTTGTATTGGTTTCAGGTTTTAAGTCTGTCTTAAGAAATGAAATCTGAAAGAATGCTACAGCTGAAGTTGCCTATTGCTTTTGAGAGACAGCAGATCAGCTACATCTGCTGTCCCTCCCCTGTGGTCTGTGCTATCCAGAGGAAACCCTTCGGCACATCCATAGATGAGCGCTTGTGCAAACAGACTGGATCCGGGAGGCAGGCAGGCAGGCAGGAAGGCAGGTAGGCAGGAAGGCTGGCAGGAAGGCAGGCAGGCAAGCAGGAAGGCAGGAAGGAAGGGAGGAAGGCAGGCAGGAAGGCAAGGAGGGAGGGGGCGTAGCTGTTTATAAGTAGGTTTTCCCCGCCCTGGTGATAAATTTCTCACTTTCTATGCAAATCAGGTATCATGCACTGTCGGTTCTTTCAGGTTTTTCTGGAAACGGGTCAGAGGGCTTTGGGAGTCTCACTCCTGCGCTTGTGCCATAGTGCTTTGGGCTTAGCTGCAGGGGCTAGAACAAGGACATTTGTTCCAGAAAAGTGCTGCCCTACCTCTATATGGACCCCTTCTACAGTCAGATCTGGTTCTTTCTCCTGGTGCATTAGGACCAACAGTCCTTCATTGGATCCATGTCCATCTGGATATAGGTGTTTCAAACATACACATTAGCTCCTTCTTGGCTTCTACATATGGTAGTAACATGCTAACTGCTCTGTCCCAAACTGCCCTAATAGGAGATTCAGGCACATTTCTTGATAATAGAGAAACATAATATGTATCTGCAAGACACATAGGAAAGACTTCAGCAGCCTGGGGAAAAAAACAGTCTGACAGAAAGTTGTGAGCCTTCTGATTTCTCTTAGGTTTTTCCAAGACCTGGCTACAACGTTTCAGTCTTGTGTATGGCTGAATTAGTTCTGCTGAAAAAAAAACTAACAGAAACTAAAATATACCAATGCAGTCAAAGGACCAAAAGGGAATTATTTCTCCACCAAATATTAGCCTTAACACACAATCGAAGCTGGATAAAATGAGGTGAATGTGAGACCTAGGTATGTTACAGCTTGCAGCAAACTAGCCGCAAATGAAGAATAGCTTAAAGATTAAAGCTATGTTAAGCAGTGCTTTTGTTCCACATCTCAGAATGTACTTCTTTCCACTTGATTTGTCAACTCCATTTTCATTTTCTGGCTAATATGACAAACCGACAAAATTCTTGTGACTGAAGCAACAGTCACAATTGTAAGCTGTATAATTTTAAGTTTTCATTGTCCATTGTGTCCTCATTGTGTTGTACATTATGATATACATTGCAATTGCCTCCGGGCAGGGGGGAAAATAAATTATATACACATTCTATAAGTACAAGGCACTCCAAAGGAACTAGTGAAATTAGCAAGAAAGCGTAGTCACCAATTCAAAGAAAAAGTGCTAGCCACTCTTCTTACCAATAAAAAAAAAAAATCAAATTGTCACAAAACATTTGCAAATATTCCATTCTCAAATTGCTTTGGCAACTGCAATGGAAAATCTCTGGGGTCAGAGTCTGCTAAACTGGGCAGAGAAACTGAGCCAAAGCAGCAACATATTTGAGGTTAGGATACAATCTTTTGACAATTCTTGTAAGAACTATCCTTTTTTTTGCAGAGGAGCCCTCTTGCATTAGGATTTTGCAGCAACCAGTTTTCTTTAGAGGTGAATATTAGAAGGGGAGTCAGTATATTCTGAACTGTGACTGCTGCCTGAGACTAGACAGCAGGTAATGTTTCTCAGTTGGACATGCTAATCCTTACAAAAGCCAGACAAGTATGCTGAGCATTCATAGATTTGGCCAAAGCATTTGCTACAGCAACCTTCTTATGGCATAGCTGTGTCCTGACAATGTCCTGACACGCCCAACTGTGTCCTAACCTGGAGGGATCCTAGAGAATAAATGAAAGTTCAAGAAGTGTTTGGATGATACTCTGAGGCACATGGTGTGACTCTTGGAGTTGGTCCTGTGCAGGGTTAAGAGCTGGACTTGGTGATCCTTGAGGGTCCCTTCAAACTCAGCATATTCTGTGATTTTATGAAAAGTAAACTTTTTATGTTCATACAGTGAGATTATAGGTGTGCAACTCCTGCCAGCCATTTTGTTTCCACTAGAGCAATGGTAGGATTGGTTAGAGTGTAAGACAAGAGAAAAACAGAGTTGTTTAGGTTACAGGGAAGCAAGCCTGCTCTGAGGCAGGAAGTAACAAATTCATTGGGTCTTTAGAGGTGCTTCCCCACTCTTTTTTGTTCCCCACCCAAAACTACTCTTTTGTATTTAATAAAGCCAGGCAAAATTTTTAAATGTCATGCTATGCAACTCCACAAATATTCTGGAACAGGACAGGCTGTGGAACAAAGCCGAGACAGTGCAGCACTGGAAGCAGAGGACAGAAAATGAGAGCTAAAACCAGATTGGATTTGGTTATGCTGGTAAATAGAGAAATGAGGGAGCACAGTGCCCTGCCTCTTCAAAGCTCATGCTGCATCCCTCTTCCCTACATCTTTTCAGCATGCCCCAGACACCACATGTTCACACAAATTTGTGATGACATCCTGCTTCAATCAGACTTGCTGTACAATTTTCAGAGTGTCTGGAAGGACAGCTCGTAGACTTTATTCAGCCTAATTGCCCCACTTTGCAATCACTGTCGTTTAAGGCTCTTTAGCAGCTGATAGGTCATCAAAATAAAATTATTTCAGTAACTTGTTATTTTACCTGCCTGAGATTCAAAGAAATAGTAATCAGCATTAAAAAACAGTTTCTCTCTGAAAATCAAATTGCAGGAAAAGATTTGAATTAAGGGGTACATTTGAAAAAACATAGGAGCTTTTCACCGAACAATGCTATTAACAGGAGGTCTTTAAACCCTATTGAAATATAATTAAATACATGTTCACCTCAAAAACGATTTTAAAGAATTAAGCTTTCCTAAAGCCATTCAATAAAGCCCTTGGAACCCATTATGAATCCTTTCAATGACATTTTACAACTATTCAGTTATGGGTTTGGGGTTTTTTTCTTGTTTTCTTGGTACATTTCAAGAGAGCAATACAGCCTAGTGCCATTGTGTTAGCTTTGGGGAAAAATACAGTGCTATAAGTAAATGCAAACACTCTTTTGTTTTCCCCTCATTACCCCCTAAAACAAGAATAGGGCTGTAATTGAACAAGTGACCTCACACTTGAGCACACTCAGGAAAGAATGAAATGTATGTTATTGTAAGTTCTCTTGAGTTCGCATAAGCAAAACTCTCCAGATATTGCCCTAAATGTCAGATTCTGATTCTTTTGAAGTCAGTGGGAGGTTTGCCATTGTCTTCTTTGTCAGCGGGATGGATCCTTTGGTACATGTCTTCAGATGTGGTGGCTTGTCCATATCCACCAATGTCACTAAAGCTCTGTCTGCTCTGTCTGTAGCTGAAGATCTGCCAAGACTTGTTTATACTGCATTTCTATTGAAATCACAGCAGGTAGGAATTTAAAAAACAAAATCCAAAAAGCACAACAAACAAGCCAAAACCTTTTGTTAAAGGAAGGCCTCAAGGATGGTCCTGCACCTCTGGGAAAGGACTACAAACGAATGGAGGTAAAGAACATGGAAAACATTTAGGTTTGGTAGCAGCCAGAGCAGCAGAATCACTGTGCAGGGGATGTGCATGCTTTGCTTGCTCCCAGTAGCACAGAAGCTGTAGTTCTCCACAGCTGAATATGTGAGAGTTGGAAGGGAGGACGAAGTGACCTCTCCTCTTTCTCACTGGGTCCCACAGGGCAGAGATGAGAGAACAAATGTGTGAGTGCTGGGTATCAGTGAGGGATGGGGAATACTCATTCGACCTTGGGGGATGGAGGGGATAGACCCAAAATTCCTACTACCACTGACTTCACTGAAAGCAGGGACAGGCTGGCAGAGCCAGCACAGGCAGGGAAGGGCACTGAATACAGATCTTTCTGTCTTGTCTTTTTTTTTTCCCCTCCTGTTCTTTCTAACCCAGCCACTTTAAGTTTTCTTTATCTAAAAGACAAAATATTCTCAAAATTAATTTTCAGTTTGAAAGTCCTCTAGTTTTCCTGCAAAGAATAGGTGAAAAAAGTAGGTGAAAGGCTTGGCAGATCTCTCTCAAACTTCTGGTCACTGGAGTCTTGTCAGAAGATATACAAGAGATACCATCTGCAATGCCTCATGGAATTCAAGGTCTTGTTGAGGCAGTTTTGTTTAAGCAAAACCATTCCCCTTGTCGTCACCTAAGATGGAATATAAAGATACTCTTCCTAAAATTTCAGTTCACCTTAGTTTTTTTTGAATATAACTATTTGGAAAAAAAGTCCCGCTAATATTTACATCTTGCTAAGCCTTTTTATTCAGTGCTAGACAAAAAGCATTCATGGACAGTAATAGAGTCACTCCCTCAGAAATAGTGCTAGTTTTACATCAAACTGTGTTATATCTTGTCCCATATAAAAACCCAAAGTAGCAAGCTAAGAGCTTAAACTCTTAGCTCAGTAACTAACAGTTCAGTAACTAGCTCCAAACTAGACCACTGTTTGTGACTTTGCTAATCAGCCACCAAAGCAATGAGGAGGGATGGATGAAGTCCAAAGGCTTCTGGCCAACCACAGGTGGAGAAAGGTCACCCTGCACACAACTAGTCGCTGAAGAGGAGACGATGTAGGTTTGAACCTAGGATACTCCATGGTGATCAACCAAGCAATTCATACATCTTTCCCTGGGGAGGAACATCCATATTCTCTGGAGGTGTGAAGGAATATAAAACCATTTCCTTACTCTGGGGCAGCCCAAGCCCCTCTAACTCATGGCAGTCAGGTGAAGTCCCCGATGACTGGAAAAAAGGAAATAGAACCTCCACTTTCAAAAAAGGGAAAGCAGAAAACCCCAGGAACTACAGTCCAGTCAGTCTCATCTGTGTGCCAGGTAAGATTATCAAGCAGATTCTCCTGGAAAGAGACATGGAAAAGCACATGGAAACCACATCATTGGTAACAGCCAACATGACTGTACAAAGAGCAAATCATGCCTGACAAATCTGGTGACCTTCTCTGATGAGGCTACAACATTGGTGGAGAGGGACAGAGCAACTGACATCCTCTGCCTGGGCTTACGCAAAGCGTTTGACACTGTCCCACATGGCATTCTTGCATCCCGCTTGGAGAGCCATGGATTTGATGGACGGACCACTCAGTGGATGAAGAACTGGCTGCATAGCCACACACAAAGAGTTGGGGTCAAGGGCTCATTGTCCACCTGGAGACCAGTGCCGAGTGGTGTCCCTCAGGGGTCGGTACTGGGGCCGACACTGTTGGACATTTTGTCAGTGACGTGGACGGTGGGATCAAGGGCACCCTCAGCAAGTTCACTGACAACACCAAGCTGTGGGGTGCAGTTGACACGCCAGAGGGAATGGATGCCATCCAGAGGGGCCTTGACAGGTTTGAAGGGTGGGCTGATGCCAATCTCATGAAGTTCAATAAAGCAAAGTGCCAGGTCCTACATCTACAAATCCCAGGCACACCTACAGGTTGGGGTATGAAGAGATTGAGAACAGCCCTGCAGAGAAGGACTTGGGGGTGGTGGTTGATGAAAAACTCAGCATGAGCTGGCAGTGTTTGCTGACAGCTCAGAAGGCAAATGGTATCCTGGACTGCATCAAAAGCAGCATGGCCAGCAGGTTGAGGGAGGTGATTTTGCCCTTCTACTCTGCTCTTGTGAAATACCACCTGGAGTGCTGCATCTAGCTCTGGGGACTCAAACATAAGAAGGACATGGATCTTTAGGAACAAGTCTAGTGGACGGTCATGAAGTTGATATGAGGACTAGAGCACCTTCCCTATAAAGACAGACTGAGACAGCTGGGGCTGTTCAAGCTGGAGAAGAGGAGGTTGCATGGAGACCTCATAGTATCCTTCCAGCACTTGGGGCCAACAGGGAAACAGTCAGGAACTGTAGTGACAGGACAAGGAGTAATGGTTACAATTTGAAAGAGGGTAAATTTAGGTTAGATATTAGGAGGAAATTTTTCACTGTGAGAGTGGTGAGACACTGGAGCAGGCTGCCCAGGGTGGTTGTGGATGCCCCAGCCCTGGTAATGTTAAAAGTCAGGGTGGACAAGTCCTTGAGCAACCTGGTCTAGTGGGACATGTCCCTGCCCATGGCAGGCGGAGTTGGGACTAGATATTTAAGGTTCTTTACAACCTTTCAACATACTATGATTTTCTCATAACTGTAACTCGCTTCCAGGAACACACCTTGTTTCTGGTAACACAGGCAGTGGTTTCCCTCAGGCTCTTGTCCCACCTGTCAGAGCTGTACCCATGCCCATAGACTGCGGGAACCACTTCCAAAGCAGAGCCAGCTCACCAGATAAACTCACCCAATAGGTCCCGTGTCCTGACAGAAGAAGGGGAACTGGCAGACACAGAAGTGGAAATGTTTTTCTTTTCCCTGAAAGGACTCAAAACAATAATAAAAGTAACCTAGACCAACACCAAGGAAAGCTGATGGAGATGACTGAGGCCCTTCACTGCACCAGGAGGCATGCAGGGCTATTAGGTTACAGAGTCAACATGTCAGCCCAGCATTTCTAGTTTCATGGTAAAGGGAAGAAAGGCACAGAAAGAGAATATTAGGCATAGATACGGATGTGACAAAAGACAGAACCGAGATCAGGGAGACAGAAAAAATCATGCATCAGCTTTCCTCAGATCCTCATTCAGTGAGCTCAATGGCTTGGCCGTGCCTGTGTCATTTCTCCATTATACATTTTCCTCATTCAGATGGTGGAGAACCAGCATTAATTGTTAAATGTCTTATTGTTAACAGTGTGAGAGTGTTTTCCTGCTCATGCAGTAACTCTTTGCCAGGCCAATAAATCTTTGACTTTTGGCCTTGCAGTATTTATTTGCAGTGAATATCCTTGGGTTAAATTGCTTCTGCACTCTCCTAGGCACCAGGCAGTTGATCTACTTGAGATGGCTTTTTCCAAGCAATATATGCTGTGTCTGCCCACACAAAGCACAAAGCACACAAGCACAACGGGAGCTTCAAGTAAAGAGGTCAGCCACATTTGTCCATGCTCAGATCACAGATTCTGCCTGGGAGGAAAGAGGACTCTGTTTCCTGAGCTGATATTTTTCGACCTGAGGTAGGGAGGAGAGGAAAACAAGAGTCTGTCCATTCAAACTCAAGTTATTTTAAAAGCAACACCTGCTAGGCACTGGAATTCCACTTCAAATAAGTTCATGGATCTTCCTGGAAAGGCAAATGAGTTGCTATTGCTTAGCATAACAGCCAGGAAATGCAGAGATTCCTCTCCTGAGGAACCTTCTATCTGATACCATCTTGAAGTAAACTTGAAATAGGGATTGGACAGGGTCTCAACTCCTCTGAGATAATTATGACTACATCTTCAGTGCTTTGCAATACGATATATGAAGGATTAATTTAAATATAGTATAATATACTGCAATGTCATCATGGTAATTATTTATGAATACTTATAGCTTTGCAGGACAAAATTGTGGCAATATTATGAAACCTGTGCAGATGCTGACTGTAACATTTTTTATATGAATGGTTTATTGAGAGTGGGCTGTTGCCTTCAGTGGTATAGTTCATCTTTAATCTGCTGTGGGCCCAAACTGTGAAGGGTTTTCTTAAATCATATGAATAAAAGCAGTGTTTTCCATCTGTTTCCAGGAGTCAATAGCTCTTAAACACCTTGACTGTTAGGATCTACAGCTGCAAAATATGAATACCTCCAAAGACCAATTAATTCAGGACAGGTTTTAGTTGGCTTAAACTCACATCCATTGGATGAAATTGCCCTGTTAAAATTTGGTTTGATCATTTCATGCTTGAACAGTAAACGCACTATTTCATAAGTAGCCAGTCTTAGTCACAGTCTTTGAGGTAAATTATACTTCAGAAACTCTGCAAGTAGGACGTGTTCCTCCTATCACAATATGTGCCTTTGCAAAGGCAGAGGATCCTCTCCTGCTGATGGAGTTGGTGTTTACAAATATGTGCCATTTTGGTGTATTTTGAAGAAGTTACTCACCAAAGCAAAGGCCCTCAACTGCATTAGAAATGTAAACATCTGCCAAAAATATGTTTGTAATCAGAGTACAGAGTCAGGAAAGCGTCTCCATGCAAAAAGGTTAGTCAAGCATATGTTTAAATTTAAGCACATGTTTAAGTCACATGAAAGGAAGTTATGCTTTGGCATTTCTCCTTGCACTGACTGCCACACCCACTCTGCTGGAGAAATCAGTAGTTCATCCAATGGACTGAATGCAGTGCCTATATTTCCTGAGAAAAGCTGCCATATGCATATTTTCCTAGATAAGGGTAGGATTTCAGTATATGCACCAGCGAGTTTCTAGATCAGTCTAAAATCAGAAAAGGTGAATGAAGAAATATGAATGAGTTAGTCATCATTCCCAAAGAAAAGACCCTTCACCTGAACACTACCCACATTTTCAGGGAATTTCTGCTCTCTGTAGTTTTTGAACACCTAGGCTTCAGCTGGTAAGATTTCATTTGAGTCAATGGTTGCCACTTGATAAAATACACTCGTTTCCCAGCATGAAAAATTAGTGGCCTACACAATATTGGGTTTGATGTAAATAAAAAAGCATGCAAGTTCAAAGACACCTACTAATTTCTTTTAGCTGGTAAAGTAATAATCATGACAATTAAATAGTTCCTGGTTTTTGATAAAAATTAACTTACTTTTGTTTTAATACACATTTTATTTCTACCAGTATTTTGGTTTTTTTCTGGTAAGTACGTCCTTGCCTAGTTAAAGACAGCAATTTTTTTGCTTTTTAAAAATGTTCAAATTTTGATGGATTAAAATCATAGAGATCATGTTGATTTTTATAATTCAAATAATTTATAATTCGAATAATAATTTATAGTTCAAGTAATTGCAGTTTAGAACCTGCTTTATAGTGTTGTTTGCATAGCTTATAATCGTCTCATAAAGTTTGTCTGATCAAAACATTTATTTCTTTACATGGTCTGTATTTCATTGCCATAAATCACGGAAGTGTAAGAATTCCATAAATAGAGGGATTTATTCCACTAGCTCACATACTTTAAGCAGCTCTGACTCCATTAACAGCATCTTTCAGTTCATCACCATATACAGACATACTTCTCTACCAACTTTACATATGTTTGAGAATTCTCTTTTTCCCCAGATTGACCAAAATATGAGGAACTTTGAGAACAAAATTTAATTCTTCTTGTTCTTTGACAGCTGGAGGGGAGAAAATACCTGTCATATGTAAATACAGCCCCTAAGTATGAGAACCATCTAATAATACAGTTGATCAGTTAATTTCATAGCTTTGATGTTTGAAGAGCGAGTGAGTAGTTACTTTGATATTCAGATTAATACTATATTTTCACTTCGTTCATTCCAAGGAAGTGAAACAGAAAACACATACATGAGGTTTGCTCAGCACTATTTATCTTATCTTATCTGTAAACCCTACATCCATTTGGTTTTTACATACAGCTGGAACAGTCTAAATCTCCTCCTGAACTTGGCAAAAATATCATGATTAAGAGAACAAAGTCACAGATACACCAGCATAGAAATAGTTCTGTATCAACTCCTTTTGCAGCACGGCTTTCACATCTCGTCATACGGTGCATGAGCAGATTTGGAGACTGTTCCTCTCAGGACTGTGCTTGTTCCTATTCCCTGTCAGGTCTTCTGTGCACAGCACACAACTAATGCAAAGTTCCAGCAATTTCTTGCAACACTGCCTGAAGCCCACAAAGATCAAAGATCAAAGATGATCTCAAAGATGATGTGACCCTAGTGGGTTGAAAGCTGAGAGGACACATGCAGTGTGAGAAGGAAGGAAGTAAAGTGCCAGAGCAGACAGCTGACTTTTCTCACCAAATACCAAAGCCACACAGAAAGGTGAAAAGGTGATTGGACAAATTATTTCCAAAAGCAAGATCTGACCTGTTGCAGTTGTTTGCAGGGTTTAACTGGTAATAAATATGGCCCAGCAATTGCCATCAAGGGCCCAAAGTCTCTGAAATAATCTCTCTGTAGACATTTGTTCCTGACTATTGTTATCCCAACTTCTGAGTTACAATCAAGGTATTAACAGTTTTCTCTGGAAGATAAACAATTTGTTTGCTCCTTGGAGTTTTTGGTATATGTCAAGATAAAAAAACTCAGCCCATACTTCTCTCCTTCAAAGCCAACCAGAATGACTTTTAACAAGGAAATAATTCGGAAAAAATCTGAGTTAAACTTATTTCCAAAGACCACTTTAATTTTATCTCCTCTGACTGATCAGCATTGCTCAGAGGACACACAAACCTTGTAAATGAGTGTCAAGGATTTGAGCCAGCTCTTCCAGATCCAGCATATGGTTTTCAGCTTGCCAGAAAGCTTACAGTTTTGGTTTATTAGAGCATAGGGAGGTCAAGTGACTTGCCAGAGGTCTCCAGTGAGTGGAGCATAACACTGCGTTTGAATCCAGGTTCCACCTGGTTCCCAAACTTCTACTATCCTATTTGGATGCTTCCCAACCATCAACCCTGCTTTTCCGTGCCAACTCCCCAACCAAAAAACTGTCCTGATGAGGTTTACAAGCGGGTGTTTTTAACATTCAGCCAGAACACAGTGAATCTGGGGGGTTCAGTAAAATCTGAATCTGTGCTGAAACTGTGTTTTGAATGCACAGGACTAGGGGAACAGTACCCCCACAAAAACCCATTTTGTGCCCCACCCTCCCCAGCCAGCATTCTTACAGACACATTCATGGACAGGAACACTTCTGTAGTGTCTAAACAATGGCTATCCTGAGCTCGTAATGGCAAGAAGAGTCACTGCTTCCCAAACATGCCAAGTCCAAGATGTGTCAATGCCCCAGAAAATGCTGGAGAAATACATATTTTCTCTTTTTCTTGGACCGACTGTGTCTCCTGTTACACTTGGAATAATTCATTCATTAGCCAAATGCCTGCTTCTTGGATCTAAGCTGCTCATCATTACTTAGCTCTGACTGACTCTAGTGTTTCCTTGCTTCTTAGAGGCCTGAGTGAGCCCATCATAGGCCCAGGCTGAGTTGCTTTTGCAGTCAGTAAGAGCTTTTAAATCCATAAATTCAAGTGGAATAGAATAAGTAAAAAAATCATTGTTAATGTTGTTATTATTACTAAAACTCAGAAATTCAACAGTAAAATACTCGGCCAAAAAATGCATTTTTGTCTGAAAATGTAAAAATCTTTTGCTACCTTGGCAGTGAACACAGAATCAGACTGAGAAACAAAAAAGTCAAAACAAAAACTAAAGCTTCCCATTAAAAAATTTTGCAGTGTTGGATAATTCACAGCATTTCTCCGTGCTTCAGATCCTTCTTCTACAAAATAGAGCTATTGAAAAATGCCAGCCTTTGCCAAAAAGTGAGTTTTTTTCAGGAAGTGGGGACTGTAATAGGTATAACCCTGGAAGTTTACAGGCTTTGAAGCACTCTCTCAAAATTGAAACTATATTCTATGGGGTTTGGTTTTTTTTGACTCTCTAATTATTAACTTGATTGTGTGTGTGTCCAGCAAGAAGAGCAAATGAGTCTGGTCATGGGCACAAGAAAGAGATATTGCCCTTCACACTATGCAGTAGAGCATGAGGCTATGGACAGTCCATCCTGGCCTCCATCTCCATCATTGTGGCTGGACTCCAGTGTCATATGGGAAGCTGATCCAGCTTAGAAAACAAACCTAAAGTTTTGCTATAGAGTTTATTTGAGACAGGAAACTCAAGATAGAACTTTACCGTGAAACAAAAGGACTGACATTAGCTAAATAACAGCATAATGTGGCTTTCTACTGAACCTGAATCTTATGAGGGAGGCTGTCCAGAGCTGCTCTCCTGGGTTAAGATGAACACTCACAGTTGAAATGTCAGTGCTGGCTAATCTGAAAAATGCTGCCTGGGACCACCTTTGTGATTCCCAGTTGATTTGGAGTTTATCAAGGACAGACATGTGGCTTTGGAGATTCCTCCTGAAAAGCTACTACAGCTGTTATTAATGATCCCTTTGTGTTATTCATAGTTGAGTTCGCATTTTTGTCTAAAGCACTTTCTACCAGATGCTGTTCTAAAAATGCTGCACTGCAAAAGAAGAAAAAATCTATGGTCATTTCCATATCCTCATATGACACTAGATGTAAGACCCTAAGAGTTCCTGGGACAGAGACTTCCTGCCCCAACTACCAAACAATTTACACCAACAAAACCTGTCTCTAACCAGGCCATAAGGGACAGCATCAGAGTGCTCTTTCCTTGGCAATACAGATTCAAGAGTGATTTTCAAGTGACAAAGTATTAAGGCACGCAATGCATCTAATTCAGTCTATCCCCATTAAGTAAAATTATTTTTTAAAGTACAAAACAAAAAACAAGTAAACAAAAAAACAAACAAAAGCCCCACAAAACAAACAAAATCCCACCAAAAACATAACAAATAAACAGATAGAACGCCCCCCAAATTATTTAAATTGCTGAAGTTTCTTTTGTTGATTAAATCCAAACAAAAGATCTTACTCTACTTTGTCACAGTACTTCAAAGTCACAAAGCATTTACCATTTTTCTTAAAATCCTTCCAAAATATGAGCTATAGCTCTCAGGTCAAGCCTCCTCCTGATCACCCTCTTCTCAGTCTTTGTGGTTCAGAAGACAGTAGTTCAGAAGTCCCATCAGACTATTCAGAACAAAACAAATCCTAATCTGGATTACATAGCAGAAAAAAAAAATTGTTGATTTCATGGCAGTTTTCAAACTGGCACATGTCAGAAGTGTGCATAGAGCAGCAGCACTGCTTCGTTGACCCAAGCTGGGAAGGCATATTGTTAAGGTAAATGGGTCTTGTTAGCAGCAATGCACAGCAAAAAAAGGAGGTTGTGTCCTCCCCTTGAAACAAGCAAGTTTGAAGTGTAAAACACCTTGTAAAGTAAAGTCTTAGAAGCAGAAAGTGTCTAAAAAGCCTCACTTTTTGACACTGCTGAGTTTTAAATTGCAAATTAAAAAAACAGGTCTCTCTTCAACTCAGAAAGCAGAAACTTTGCACATGCTTTGGCCTGTATCTCCATGTGAGCCACATCATGGGAGTTATGTGATGTGTGGCCTCACGCTGCTCCTATCTGTCTTCTGCTTTAGTTTAAAGAGAAAAAAAGAATAGGTACATTTCTCTTGAGTTCAGCCCTGGAGTTTGAAATACAGATTTTGAGATGAGGAAAAAAAGTGGGTTTTTCCTAACTAGAGCGCATTTTTCTCTGTGGAGGAAGTGAACACTAGCCAAAAAGCAAAAATATAATCCATGAGTTCCTGTATTTTAACTGTCTCTCATCTTGAAGCAATAAACAAAGGTTAATCAAATACTTACTAGCTGAGTAAATATTTTTGCTCATATGTATAAACCGACCCAGGTCAGATTTTCATGTTTTGGCTCTACATTAGTATGTCTTTCCAAAGTTGGTAGACTCAAAATTACTTTTTCCATCTTAACTCCATATGCTAAATCAAGGAACTATGCATATATATACATATGTATATACAGACACTCTATATACGTTGTTTTTTACAGACCCTCCAAGAACTGTTTCTTTTTCCTCTAAACAAAACCCAGCAGTATGTTCATGAAAGTGTCTCTAAGGAACTCTGCAATGAAAAAATCAAAATGCATTTAACAGAGATCAGTATATTCCAGCAAGGTAACACACTCCAGCTGCCTACAAATTAGGTGTAAGGATCTTTCCAGCCCACCTTACAGAGGGTGAGGACACGTCAAAAGTTTCATTTAGGCAACACGCTGCCATATAACCCTCCTTACCTTGCATAGTCATTCCTTCTGGCTTTCAGCAAGCTCAGGTCCTGTATCACTCCTATCACATGCCAACATTACAGAAATGTAATGTTGTGCATACTGTCAGAACTATTCATTTGTTCCAGCTCTTTGAGGATTGTGATTTAAGCCCTCAATTCTGGTTCAATCCTCCTTTCAGACTTCTCCATTTCTTAGAAAGGTGTTGAAGGTCCCAAAGAGCATGACCCCACATTTTCCCAAAAGCCATAGAGAAGGGAATAGAGAAGTAACTGTCTGTTCTCTCAGGACCTCTGAAAGACCTGACAGGCCAGGCAGCAGACACCTTACCACTGCCCTACCTGGAGAAAGCACCAAACAATGATAATGATAGAATATTCTGAGTTAGAAGGGACCCACAAGAATTATTAAGTCCAACTCTTAAGTGAATGGCCCATGCACAGATTGAACCCATGGCCTTGGTGTTATTACTACCATGCTCTAACCAAATGAGTCTGCCAGCATGATTATCTCTGCCTTCCAAAGCTGTGGTTCTTAGTCCTACAAAATTTATGGCCATGCTTTGAAAGTTTTCAAAGGCAAGAGTCTCAGATTTGTTCCAAGCTCTTTCCACAATTCATAGGATCACGTATATTGTGGTTGTGCTGAACTGCTTTATTACAACAGTTCTCCTGTTACCTTTGCCTCAGACAAGTGATCACTTTAAGTCCTGAAAAATACATAGGAGACCAGATATTACTTCTGGGAGCTATATCTACCTTCTGATCTTCTAAGACTCCATTTCCTCATGGTAAAGAAAAGGGGGTGAGCAGTTGTAGGCATAAAAAGAAGTCTTTCCTCTTCCCTGCAACCATTGCTAAGAGGTATAGCAATACTACAGGTAGCAACAGACTTCAGCTTCCCTAGGAAGTGAAGTATGAAGCATGAAGCTCTGCTTGACCTTTTTTGTAGTGGAGCTGTTATAACATGTATTCACTGAAAATGGTATGCATTGTGGAAACTGCATCATTTTCACCAATTAACTCAGCTTTTTAAGAACCACAGCCTTGCAAACCAGCTCCACCACTCTGCCTGCAAGACGACGGCCCTGGACCATATCTGAGCCAGTGAGTTTGGACAATGAAAGCAGAAATGCAGAGTGGATGTTACCAGGCCAGCCACCCACTCCTAGTCTGTAGATCAAATCGCGCAGTAAGCTACTTCAAATACAGCTCCTTCTTCTTATCTTCCGCTGCGGAGGAACTGTGACATACCCATGGATTCCAGATGAATTTGACACATTGGCATCTAGGACATGACCCCAGAAACTAAGGCTCCACAAGGGACAGGAGGGATATTTCTTCTCCAGGATCTAGCTGTGCTCTTTTATTCTTGGTGAGAAGAAGAATTTTGTCTTACAGGCAAATTATTAAAACATTTTTACATGGAAGGCTGGACCCTACATAGTATTCTGTTGTTTATAAAATATAAGAGAGATCAGACAAAAGAGTTATGAGAATCTCTTTTTTTTTTTCCAATAATCACCAGTAATTTGAGGCTGGGGTGTGTAGGTTGCACAGTTACCCCATTTCTTCCTCATCTATTAGACTTTCACATCATCTGTGGGCCTTAATGAATCCATTTGCCTCAGGGGATGCAGAAGCCAACTTTCTCTGCAGCTGTTTTTTTACAAGACTAACCTTTCATGGATCCTGGCCAGACCACAAGGAATCAAGCCACAGCCATCTGCCCATTTTATGCCTTATCCTGGAAAGATATAACATTGGAGGCCTTTGTCAGCAGTGGCCTATCTTGGCTGTATCTGCAGTCTAAGATTTCCTCCTGAGAAACTTTTTCATGATTTTACTGTACAGGATCTCCTTTTGACTCAGCTTTCCCTGGACTTTTTCCCCCTTTATTTATCCACTTACCGGCTTTATTGTTTTGGAAGAGGTTTTAACATTTTAATGTCACATTTTGTGGCCTTTGTTTTAGGAAGACATGACTGCACCTGAGAGTTATGAGAACCAACTTATGACTGCTGCCTTCTCTGAGGGGCAACTCTGCCACTGAGACTGAATTCTTTCTCTCCTGTTGTTCTTTTTACAAGTTCCAAATCTAGTTCAGTCTTTAAACATAAGCGTATTTAAAAAATCCATGAGTACATTAATGATGTTCTAGCTCATTCTTTGGGGGTCAGTAAGTCAATCAGCAGCAGAGATTATGTGTACAACTCTCTGACATGCCCTTGGTGGTAAACAGGTCTAGAACGGAGAACAGAAGACAAAGGGAGTGAACAAAAGGGCAAAATTAATGTGTCCTTGTCCTCCTCTGCCAGCTCTATACTTTCCTTCACACAGGTTCAGCCTCATTTTCTCTCCTCTGACCTGAAGCCTCCTGATTCTCAGCTACGATTTCTGTCATTGTAACTCTCAAGCAGGGAAGTAGGGTTAGGATGGTATCAGCTCTGCCAACCATGCATGATACAGGTGAAGAAGACCTTTCCCACACTGTTGTCAGGGTGTGGGTTGCAGCTTTTTGCCCATGTGCTGCAATGAAATGTTTCTACCAGGGGCAAACCACACACACAACACTACTATCCATCTCTTAGAAAACCAGTCAACAATGGCATTTTTCCACCTTTCCTACCCTTCTTGCAACTTCCAAGTAAAACATGTTTTTTTCTTATTGAATTCTTTGACTAATCTTGCTCTTTTTTCTGCTGTGGTCACTTTATAGGAACAAATGTGGTTGCAGAGGGAACCAGTCCCTGTGACTAACCCATCTGTTATGGTTAAGTGGGAGATCTTGTTTCTGACTTGTGCACAATCCATCTGGAAGAATATACTCTCAACACTAAAATCATTGACCACTTCATTTTCTATGAGATCAAGCTGCATCTTCTCCAGTGGTTTTTCCAGCACTTTCTAAGGAAGTTGAGCTGCTGTTTGAGACATAGTCTTTCAGGGAGATAGGCAATCAGAAGGTGTTTGCAATGGGACAGTGTAACATTTTCAAAACAAACAGGTATCTATTAGCCCATGTTAATATATTTCTAGTAAGCCCATACCAGCCATGTTACTTCTCTCTCCTTAACAACGGTAAAAATAATTTATTTCTATCAATTTAATAAGTACACAATTTTCATTCTCAACTCCTAACACTTCTGTTTGATTTCATACTACAGTTATGTTTTTCTACCTGTTTCTGGATCCATTGGCCAGTAAACATCGTATGTGGTTACAGATTTTCCACTGTAAATAGGTCAAAGGCCTCTGGCCTTTAAAAGCTTGACCTAGGCATGGGATCTGCACCTGGCCAGAAAATCTGGTGGATCCATATGAGCCCATATGACAGAGCTGGCACAGTGTCATTGCAGAAGTGGAGTGTGGACATAGGCAGGGGTAGTGCCCACGATGCCATTGGTGTACCTGGGCCATGCCCACCAGCTTCCAGCAGTGACTCTGGGAAGGTATCACAACACTACCTTGTTACAGATTCAGAGATATGCCATCCAATGCCATCCAATGCTGTCATTTCTAACAGGAGCTGAACAAGACAACCAGGGACATACCTTTACAGAAGCCTAAGCAAGCAAAGAAAGTGCATTCACACACAGGAATGGCAGCGAGAGGCAGGAGCTGGCTGTCCTGCCCTGAGGACAGGAGACTTCCTGCTTTCCAGCTATTTTCAGGATTTTAGAAGTCTGAAGACCCAGCTTGTATGAGAAAGCACAAAGACAATTTGCACTTAGTTCCTTCTGGGTCTGTTGCCCTCTCCACATCCATGAAAAGCAATGATCACAACTCTCAGAATCAGGAACCATTGTGACCATATCATGGAATTTAGGATCTTCCGATAACTGGAAGTTCATAGTTCTGGCTATGTCCAGTGGAATACCTGAGTGCATTCACCTCGTTAAGCTCAACACTGGAGGCTGATCTCACTCACAGTCAGTAACTCAGATCCACGTCCAGAAGAGAATCAAGGACACCTGGAAACTATGGTTTGGAAGCACCATTTTCCTAAGAATCACAAGATTTCCATGCATTCCCAGTTTCCTTCCATTAGTATTTGCATTACAGTCACAAACACAGGCCCTGGATCAGAAGTCGCTTTGTATATATCACCAAGTGTTCCTGTTAGAATATATGTTCATTAGTGCTCTAAACTCATTCTCCACCTGCAGCCCCTCTGTGGTCATGGATATCTGCCTTTCTCCTTTCTTAGCTTCAAAATGAGGTTTGTCAGGCAGTAGAAGCAGTTAGAGGAGCAGTTAGTAACTAAACTTAGATGCTCAAGAAAAGACTTGGATCCAAGGCACTGACAGTAGCTAATTTCAGAATACTTTCAGCTGTGTGTTCAAAGCTATCTCCAAAGGATCTCCCCTGAGTTTTACTGTATGACTGATATTTTCTTCTGTTGCTGCTAATTAAAATGCTAATAAACAGACACTTGCGTACAGTCCTGCAATTACACAGTTTATACCTGTCTTGTCTAGAGATTTTCTGGGGCGTATTTTAGTTTAGATATCTCTCTGGTATTCTGTAAGGTGACACTTCTTCCCACACAATCCCCTCACAAGTATCTCCTCTCATAAACATCTTGGATACTTTTTGCCTTTTTGTTTCTTGCCTTCATCCCTGAAATTCCCTTTATATGTCCTCTTCAAGGACGTCTGTTTCCCAAAGCCACTAGAAGCTTTTTTCTTGCAGATGTTGAGACAGAAAGGAGCAGTGTTCTTCACCTCAACAAGGTTCAGTATAGTCCTTGAATTTCAGCTCCCACTGTGGTGAGTACTGAAAGCCTAAATGTCTTGACACGGGTTCTAAGTAGAGTATGAGGTACAACGCTGAGTAATGAAATCCTTGTTTGTTCAGTTTTGCCTTTTGCTGCCACTTCCTGTCCTCCACCATCTTCCAGCACAGCTTGGAATTACGCCTACAAGGGTTTGTTTGCCTTAGACCCTAAACCCAAAGGGAGAGCCTCCAAAGGGCAACACTGGCAAAACTAGTCTGTGCTCAGAACGAATTCCTGCACATCTGCTTCACTGGGGGCATCAGCATCTTCCACTTACTGTCAAAAAAATCACATAGACTATGAGTTTTACAGTAATTTAATATAAAGCAGTTATCAGCCTCTAAAAGAATATTAAATCAAACTCAATGCAGTGTTGAAAGAGAACAGAAATAAAAGATCCAAGTTGTATCCAGCAGATCCCGTAGAATAGTAGGACTCTACTTTGCTCTGCCTGATGCTCAAGGTGCCTTTGCTTGGAAATTCAGCTTGTAAACAAACCACTGTCATTTGGCACATTCAGAAATGTTTTAGGCACAGCAAGGGCTGCTGTGAGAGCAAGGGACACAAACATATAAAGCAATGCAAATGGCCACCTGTATTTCTCATCCCTTACTAGACAGACAAACAAGCTGTCATTTATCTTCTGCACATATCTGAATTATAAAGTTCTACAAGTACCAAATGTTCAATTAAGGCTGGATTTTGCATAAAAAGCACAAAGGAGAGTGATGTGGTTTCCTACAGCTTCCCTTGTGCATTTCTGCTGGAATCAAGCCCTTCCAATAAGGGGTCTACTGAGTGAAGCAGGAAGACAGAGTCTATTTGTCAAGTAGAAGGTTCTGCCACCACTTCTCAGAAGGCGACAGCGGGCTGTGGCTGAGCTGCACAGCTAGCAGCAATGGCCCATGCAGAAGGCAAAAACCCACACAGGCTGCCAAAACAGCCAGCTTGCAAAGGAGTTTCACTCCCAAGGAAGGAGGGAGCCAGAGCAACTTCTTAGCAGCTGGCATATGTCACCTTCAATGCACATATTGAAAACTCTTCATCCTGACCCCAAAACACACTTTGCCTTTTAAGACAGAGCGAAAAAGTAAGTAATGGCATTGATATATATATGATAAAGATGATCTTTTTCAGAGACAGCTGTATGTTATATTAGTCTGAATGCAGCCACGGTCTACACCCACAGAACTTAATCCAAGCTATGCAAAATCTATGCACCATGACTGAGTCTCAAGAGATCATATTTCAGCCCTGCAAAACCTATGGATCATCAGTGAATCTCAAAACACCATGTTTTGTAATTCTGCACACACTGGAGAAGAGGTGAGGGCAACAAACACAATGGTTACAAGGCAGAAAAGGCCACCTACAGGAATCAGGTCTAGAACAAAAGTGTAGCGAGAGTTATGCCTAGAAGCAATGAAGACAGAATTAATGCACAATAATTGATTAGGTAATAACAAACATAGGCAGGTAAGACAGAGGGAGAACTCAGAAAGCACTTAGAATTGAAGTGAAGTGCCCTTTTAAGAGCTGTTGCAAAAAAAAAGTACACAGTAGAGTTATATTTAGATACTACATTGAAACACGAGAGAGTCATCTGCAAAATTGTAATAATAAAAAAACCCAAGAGTTTAAATTCAGTGGCCTGATTCTCAAAAAAGGGTTTCATTGAAAACTACAAAAAAAGGAGAGCTATAAAATAAGGTCTTTGAAGGGTCTTACCCTTACGAAATAAATATAACAACATGAGCAAGGTTTTATCACCCTTTTGTGCTATTCCAGCCCCACAGTGAGTATAAAGAAATATTAGATTATGCCCAAAGGATTATTCCTTCTAATGGTAGCTCTGAACAGTATGTTTATTTGAAACCCTGAATAAGAGAGGGCAAAGTGAACTGTGTGCCTCAAACACACACTGCTTGCTACAAAAAAACCCATTAGCACTATTATATCTAAATCAAGCCCAGGCAACTTGTGAAACACACAACAGAACTTGCTCACCATTGTGAAAATTGGGATGGCCTGCCCCAAAATGGCTGACAAAATCCCCATTTTGGTTCAAAACAGTTAGATGTCTCCTACATCTGAGACAAAACTCAGGGCCTTGAACAGAGTTTTGAGAAATTGTGTTTCATAGTTTCAAGGTTCAGCTGAAACTAGGGTTTAGCTGCAGGGGCTTCCCACTGCTGCCAGGAAGTTCAGTTCAGAATCACATCCCACATGTACCATGAGAACCTGGGGAGAAGACATGGGAGCAGCTCAGAGAATCACATATGATGGCAGTAAGACAGCTGTGGCAGCCTGGTTTTGTGCACAGGAGCATGAGACCAATGTTCTGTGCCACAGAGGGCCTTGGGTCCTAGGCGTGCCCAGTGCTGCACCACAGCCCCAGCCACTACTGCCACCACCACTGTCACCACTACCACATACTCACACCCATATTCAAAGCACTGCCAAAGCCACAGCCAGGCCCTGCCATGTCCCTAACAAGCAGAATTAAGATAAGCCTGGGGCTGAACTGACTGCATCAGGAGGACAGAAGGATCCTCTAACCAAGGCTATTCAAATCTGTTACTGCCTGGGGCTGCTGGACAACTTCAATGTTGGGGCTCAGTGGGTTGTTCTTTCCTTTTATTTTTCCCATTTCTGGTTAGCTGTCAGGAGCCAGACCAAGACTGCTGGACTCAAGGCTGCCCCTTTGGCGAGTCTGCTCCAGGGCTTTCCCATGGGCTGCTGTGGGATCAGGACCTTGTGCTCTGCCTGTGAGCACATGTACCTCTGCTGCTGTGTGCATCTCCTATGTGAACATTGTAGGAGAAATAGGCAGTCCTAAGCCTTTTTATGCTCAAATTTGCTTACATTTTGTAACAGGTTTAAAGAATTCGTGGGTTTTTTTGCCACTGAAATGCCTGGCTAGTGAACTTTTTAACTACCAGTACCACTCTCTTTTGATGCGTAGTTTTCCCCTAAAGCATTTCCTTTTCTGTTGTCCTTGCCTTCTGCATGGTTACCTAGTCCCTTCTGATGCTGACTACTTAACTACAATTTCACACCTCTGTGTTTTCATGTCTGTTCTGTGTTATGCTGGTAAAGTCTCATTGCCAACCATACTGTCCTAACCTAGCACAATACTCACATTTATAGGGGAAAAGACTAAAGAATTTTTTTTTTCATTGTTTCTGTTTCATTTCTGGGAACCTGCAAAAAAAAAATGCAGAAGAAGAAGCAAAAGTTGTAAGAAGGAAGATTTGAAGGGGGACCCAAGAAGCCCATAGATGGGTGGGACTGCAACTCTGAGTGCAGTTACAACATCTTGTAACTGCCTTAATAAGGAGTCAGTTTATTTTTACAAAAAAGGAGTCATATTTTTACAAAAAAGGAGTCATATCTGAATGTCATTATCAAACACACCACAACTGATACATCCCCTGCATGCCCTCAGAGAGATCTGCCTGTCTACTTTTGATAACAGAGAGTAGCCTAGTGTGTCTCTAAGTGGGTCTCTCTCATGCCTGGTGGAGTGGCAGGAGGACTCTCGCAAGGCTCTGTGCCAGCTGGCAGTGCTTCAATCTAATAATCCCATACAGCACTTTCCTACAGCCCACTGCAGGGTACTGTAAAGCTTCATTAGCTAAGGCTTGTAAAGCATAGTGAGTGCTTAAATAAAAGTGACCAGTTTAATATTAAATATTAGGAGGACGTTTTTTCTCCATGCAAAACTCACAGTTCCTGCTCAGAGAAGTCAGCACTCATCCTGCTGTCACCTCTGGTAAGGAAAGGTATCTGCCATTGACAACACTATCAACGTCATTGTCTATCAACAGGACTGCCTGGGTTGGCCTGAAAGCAACAGCGATACACAGGTTTCTTTCACAACTAAAGGGACATTTCACAGATTTCTTAACAGAAATCCTAATTTTCTCCATTGGCAACACTATATCAGCTAAAACTATATGCAGGCCAGTCATGTTTTTTATCAGGACATTTGATTCAATTACATTTGAAACCTTTGTAAAGAGTCATTAAAAAAAAGCAACAAAAAAGGAGGTAGGAAGGTTATATTTTACTACAAGTGAAAACTATTGCCATTGCTAGTAACAGAACAATTCACACAAAACAGCAGAAAGCTTTTAATGCTATATTAAATAAATGAATGACAGTTTAAATTAAAACAGCAAATCAACTTCTAGCCATGCAAACCTTCCTGCACTACATCAAGAAGGCAATATATCCATAAACAGAAAGGAACTTTCTGTCCAGAAAATCAGTTCTGAAGAGTAGAGGAAGCCTCCCACAGACTGTGATCCTGGCAGACAAAAAAAAGAAGCCAAATATTTACAGGAAGTAGATCTCTCAAGTCAAGAGAATCATTCCAGCACCAAAAAAGAACTTTTCATTGTACTATCATTTAAATGTGTTAGAGATTCCTGCTATAAATTACAAAGGTCAGTTCTCTCCTTCATTTTATCAACTTGCATCCATCCATTTCCAAATAGTCACCTAAGTACACTAACTTTATCATTAGATAATAAAAAGACCTGTAAGCTTAGAAAGTCAGACTTCTAGAGAACTGGAGACAGGACCTTCTTCAAGAAGAAAAGTCCTAAGGGAGATGGTGACAAAGTTGCTAAAGCACTATCCTCCATCATTTTTGAAAAACCATGGCACACAGACAAAGTTCCAGACGACTGGAAAAAAGGGAAATAAACACCTTATTTTTAAAAGGAAAAACGTCCCCGATGACTGGAAAAAAGGAAATAGAACCTCCACTTTCAAAAAAAGGAAAGCAGAAAACCCCAGGAACTACAGTCCAGTCAGTCTCATCTGTGTGCCAGGTAAGATTATCAAGCAGATTCTCCTGGAAAGAGACATGGAAAAGCACATGGAACCCAAATCATTGGTAACAGCCAACATGGCTGTACAAAGAGCAAATCATGCCTGACAAATCTGGGAACCTTCTCTGATGAGGCTACAGCATTGGTGGAGAGGGACAGAGCAGCTGACATCCTCTGCCTGGGCTTACGCAAAGCGTTTGACACTGTCCCACATGGCATTCTTGCATCCCGCTTGGAGAGCCATGGATTTGATGGACGGACCAATCAGTGCATAAAGAACTGGCTGCATGGCCACACACAAAGAGTTGTGGTCAAGGGCTCATTGTCCACCTGGAGACCAGTGACGAGTGGTGTCCCTCAGGGGTCGGTACTGGGGCCGACACTGTTGGACATTTTGTCAGTGACGTGGACAGTGGAATCAAGGGCACCCTCAGCAAGTTCACTGACAACACCAAGCTGTGGGGTGCAGTCGACACGCCAGAGGGAATGGATGCCATGGATGCCACCCAGAGGGGCCTTGACAGGTTCGAGGGGTGGACTGATGCCAATCCCATGAAGTTCAATAAAGCAAAGTGCCAGGTCCTACATCTACAAATCCCAGGCACACCTACAGGTTGAGGTATGAAGAGATTGAGAACAGCCCTGCAGAGAAGGACTTGGGGGTGGTGGTTGATGAAAAGCTCAGAAGGCAAATGGTATCCTGGACTGCATCAAAAACCAGCGTGGCTGGCAGGTTGAGTGAGGTGATTCTGCCTTTCTAGTCTGCTCTTGTGAGAACCCACTTGGAGTACTGCATACATTTCTGGTGGCCCCAACATAAGAAGGACATGAAATTGTTGGAACAAGTCCGGAGAAGGGCCACAAAGTTGATAAGAGGGCTGGAACACCTCCTCTATGAAGACCCGCTGAGTTGTTCAGCCTGGAGAAGAGAAGGTTGTGTAAAGACCTCATAGCAGCCTTCCAGTATCTAAAGGGCAGCCTACAGGGAAGCCAGAGAGGGTCTCTTTGTTAGGAACTGTAGTGATAGGACAAGGAATAATAAGTACAAACTGAAAGAGTGGAAATTCAGGTTAAATATTAGGAAGAAATTCTTTACTATGAAGGTGGTAAGACACTGGATCAGGTTGCCCAGGGAGGTTGTGAATGTCCCAATCCTGGCAGTGTTCAAGGCCAGACTGTACAAGACCTTGAGCCACCTGGTCTAGTGGGAGTTGTTCCTGCCTATGACAGAAGAGATTGAGACTAAATGATATTTAAAGTGTCTTCCAACCCTTAACATTCTATGACTTACGTCTTCATGGATGGCCAGACAGCTGTGTTGGGTCAGGGAGCTGCAGAAGCATGGAACCATAGGATCACTAAGGTTGGATAAAACCTCAAAGATAATCAGTTCCAACTATTAACCCAGAACCACTCTCTTGGCCACTTAATATTTCCCCAAGTGCCACATGTTTTAGATGNTACAAGACCTTGAGCCACCTGGTCTAGTGGGAGTTGTTCCTGCCTATGACAGAAGAGATTGAGACTAAATGATATTTAAAGTGTCTTCCAACCCTTAACATTCTATGACTTACGTCTTCATGGATGGCCAGACAGCTGTGTTGGGTCAGGGAGCTGCAGAAGCATGGAACCATAGGATCACTAAGGTTGGATAAAACCTCAAAGATAATCAGTTCCAACTATTAACCCAGAACCACTCTCTTGGCCACTTAATATTTCCCCAAGTGCCACATGTTTTAGATGCCTCCAGGTATGGTAACTCCACCACTTTCCTGGGCCTACTGTTCCAATATCTGAACACTCTTTCAGTGAAGGAATTTTTCCTAATATCCTATCCAAGCCTCCCCTGGTGTAACTTGAGGCCACTTCCTCATTGATTGGAGCACAGAGGACTGTCCCATGCTGAGGAGGACAAGCAAGACACAGCAAAGCACTATTTTGGGGGGGCAGAGGTGTGGCTGTGTTCCTTTTCCTATGGTATCTCCCCTGTTCTACAGTTCCCCTGTCTTCCCAATTAATTGGCTTAATGACTTTTGCCATTAACTGCAGGGGCTCCCCTTTCAAGGCCAAGCAAGCACTGAAAAGATCCAGAAATGCTGACTCCCAATGAAATTTGACATTTCTGCTGCCTCTGATATTCTTTATGACTTTTTGGTCAAAAAGACAAGAAGCACCAGTTTGTCAATATTTCTGACCCACACAGCTACAACACAGGATTTACTCTTCAGCAGCCAGGATGGCTTCTCTAAAGCAGGGTCTGAGATGAGTTAAGTCCAGACAAAGTGTAAGGCTGGCCTAGGAACTCAGTTTTTGGGAACATTCATTCCGCATCTGAAAATGCTGCACACAATTTCACCCTCTGTCAGTGAGTCTGTCTCCTTTTTTTCCTTACAAACACTCAAACATTTAGTTTCACCCCAAACACTTTTATCATAGTTTTATGTAGCAAAAGCATGTCAAGCAGAGTAGTCATTACTTAATTACTCAATATCTAAATTGGACAGCTGAGTCAAATATCTCAAGTTTTCTTAATTATAGCCAACTTTATATAAACATCTGCTGGCAAACACAAGGCTTGTGTGCTTGCAGGAAATACACCACAAATGACAGGCGAATAACCTGGGGTAACAAAATGAACACAGTCACTCATCTCAACTTGCTAATCTTCTGAATATTTTCATTCTTGAGTGATTTAGACAAGCATTTTTGAAATTCAACCAGCAGTCTGTGTATCATCAGGGTGTTTTACTTTGTTACTATTACAGACCAAAGACTGAAACAGTATTCTTATCTTACATCTGGTTTCTCAAGGAATTCTATCATCAACATTATACCAATAGCTTCTTGCATAAAGCATAGCTAGCAAGACCCTAAGCTACAGAAAAACAGTTAATTTCATCTCTATAAACTTTAGTTTGGCCTTCTTTTCACTTACTGCTCAATTTCTTGACCTATTCCTATCCCACTTTATAATTCTAAATGAAATTTATGGACTTTCTGCAACTTCATCACTGTTTATCCTTGATAAAATCTGTTAGTGTTACAAAAAAAATATATAANACAAAGTGGTTTGGGTTGGAAAGGGACCTTGAAGATCATCTTGGTCCAATCCTCCTGCCTATCCGCATGATCATATAAAATGTACATTTATATAGCTTCTTCCACGGTTGATGATTACCAAATACCTAACAAAAGATTTCTTTGCAGTGATGGAGAGACATCTCTACACTCATATGGAAAAAAATCAGTCTGCAGAAACATGTAAGTAAAAAAATCAAGGAGAAGTTTAAATCCACTCAGTCAGCTATGTCCATAGTGCTTCAAGCTGGACAAGAAACAATTTCAGCATCCTAAACCTGCACAGACTCCATCTGTTGTGGGTGGAGAGAGAACTTTTAGTAAGGAAAATAAGAAAATACATAAGAAAAAGAGTTAAGTATGTTCACTAAGACAAAATTTAACCCCTGCAGTCTCCTTTAACTGACTGAAGAGGCTTTGCCGTATGGCTTCCTGCAATTACCTGTCAGTCAGCTAAACTGCTTTTTAAAATATTGTCCTAAATAAATGAGCCTCCACATTAAATAATTTTGATGGGCACGTAAAACCATATTTGGATAAACAATTACAAATAATCTCATAAACTTTAAGTCTCCCCTCCTTGGAATTCCTTAATGTTTCAAGGTTTTATTCCAGTAGCACTTCATCAGAAATACGAATCTAAGTGACTTTCCCTCCCCCACAGTAAAAAACCCCATGATTTCACACAAAATATGATAGCCAATTATTTTTTTCTGTGAAACCTGCACAATATTACCATTAAGCTGAGTTATGTTCAAGTAGGTAATGGTGGTAATTGCCTTTAAAACATTTCTTTCCTTACTGTAAATTAGGTAACCTCCAGGCAAAAAAAAAGTGCAAAATTCATGCGCAAGAGCTGATGTATGTGATACTTATATATAAGGTAGGTAAAGGCATGAGTACAGAATTTGCTTGAGGAGCTAATGACTGCAAAGCATATAAAATCCTTAAAGAATTTGTCTGGCTTCCATTCTGTGAAGGACAGAAAGGCTAAGTAGTCCTAAGCACTCTCCGTGCTAAGGAAGGAAGAACTTCTCAGCCTAGAATTTTTTTTCTTAAATATTTTTGCGTATTGATCAAGCATTAAACTATCACCCATTGTTCAATAATTTATTACTCTTGTTAGTGCACCTAAGTGCTAAACTAGCTGTGGCAGAATTCTTATCCTGAACGTTAAAGCTCTGAAATTAAAAGGGAGCAGAGCCATTGAATTCTGGTTGCACCAGAAGCCAAGGAGACCTAAGTTCCTTCCTGATGAAAAGTGTATAAAGCTATTAGTGTCTAATCCTACTACTTTATGTTTAATTTAAATGTTGTACAAGCGACATGTTCATGTGTTGCAGCGTACAAAGCCTCAACCTCCTTGGTGAAAGGAAAAAATTTCTTGCAACAAAGCAGGAGAAAAAAACAGTGAGAAAAAAGTAACTCTTACTGCTTCCAAAACCCATCTTCAGACACAAACATGTTTAACTTTGCTCAATCTAGTAGCAGACAAAATCAGAGCTTCTCCCAGAGCAAGTGCTTTTACCAGGATGAGCTCCTACACAGTGAGGATGTCGAAGCATCAGCTGCCACTGAATGAATGTAACATGTGGCTGTTCAAAACCAAAGTGCTTTCTGTCACAGCTGTATTACAGCTTGGCATGGAAGGAAAGCACTTTAACTTTCATGTGACAGATCTCAGGAGGAAAAAAAATAAAATTATAAAGTTTTGAAAGGCAAAGGTTATCTTTTTGAATTTTTTTTTCCTTTCTAGTTTAGGCAATGAACCTTCATGACCCCCCTACTTCCCCTAATCCCTTATTAACACAGAGTCAATCTATCCCAAGGATCCATTTTTGACAATGAAAGGAGAGCAGATTGCTGTGCCTTTGCATTGAGAAGCTCCTGATATGTCAGGGACATTTAACACAAGTTCCCACTTATATTTTCAGACTTACATTTAATACTTCTCCTTTGTGACCTTATTTATGGCTTTGGAAATGCAGTTTCACAGGTTCATGATGAAACATACAAATCCCTATCATTTTGCATTTCCAGTTGCTGTGCACCTGTGAAACTTCATTAAAACGTAACAGGAAAAGAACTCCTGTATTTTAAAGATATTAATCTAATGGTATATGAAGATTTGATCTTCAACTTGCTCAATATATGCATCATTTACAGCATTTCCAAAGCCCTTGGATTTCAGCAGGGTGTCATGTTCCCTGCGTCATGCTGGTAAGTAATCTGAGCATGGAGCATCCTCACATCCTGTGACATGCACTACACACCAGGTGATACTAGTGAGTATGGCAACAGCTCCTGAATCCTGCTGCTCACTGATATTCGAAATACAAAATGTGCTCGTTGCCTTTGCACAGTCCCAGTAAACCAAACCTCTAAGGATAAATGACTGCCAAGGCAGAGCAGGGACCTGTTGAATGAGAGATACTGTTCAAATTCAAAGCAGCACAAAAAAATCCCCAAAAAATAGAAAACTGTGTGACACTGAAAAGGAGATAGAAAATCACAATACATAAGTCTTGAATAAAAATGAAAACCTAATCCCATATGCTGAGGCTGTGGATAGAACATTTCATCCCCTTTTTTGTATTCTGTTCAGTCAGGCAGGGATGAAAATGACCTTTCTTGCATGCATGTTTTCAGAAACCTATTTCAAGCAGATGTTTATTTTATCTGACTGGATCTCAGCTGGCCTTCAGCGCATATGATACCAGATGCTTTCTGTGTAAGGGCTGTACTCTGAAAAGTTAAGCCTGGGCAGTACAGCAGGTGTCTGTATGTGAGTGCTTCAGCTTCTTCGTCCCCGTGATATTCCATGCATTGTTACTTCAGTAGAGGCTGCCAGTAAGCAGGAAAGTTACCTGTTTCTTGGCTGCGGTTTGACATGTATCGCCTGAGAGCTCTGGGTATGGTTTGAAGGGTCCTGTGCTGGTCCCAGGCCACTGACCCCAGAGATGCCCTCAGACATCTTGTTGGTGTGGCCTTCCAACCTTGGCACTACACAAGATTTGAGCCTCCCTTTATCTCTGCCAGAGTGAGGTTTTCTAAACAATGAACAGGAGGTAAAACCAAGAGGGTTTCCTTGCTTTCAGCCCCACTGCCATAGAATCCAGGCATGTTTCCCACTGTGTTTTGTCCAAAGTCCAAACACAGAGAAAGCTGCCTGCTGAAAGTAAAAGGGTATTTAGCTATTTAGCTTAACTAGTACCACATATGAGACCACTTGAAATAGGCCACATAGAAAGGTCTCCATGGTTCAGTATCTTCTCTCTGACAATGGGCAAAAGCAAGAGTCCATGGAAGGTGACAGATAAGGATGCACCTCATCTTTATACTTATTATAAAGTATCCAATAGGATACTTTATCCAACTAATGTCACGAATCTGGCAACATGTAGCTGAGGGCCACAGTAGGCTGGGGATGATTCCTGAATGTTGGGTATCCCCTGGTGCATTTCTCTGTCATTAACATAGTCAGTCTCCAGACTGAACTTGGCAATATATGATATCCTGTATCATAGAGTTCATAGCTGAGTTATACAGCACTTGAGCAGACTAACAGTGAGTGGGTGAACTTTCACATTTTGGGCCTTACTTCCTGTCTGTTTTACACATGTCACCTGATAACAAAGGTGTGTAGAAAAGGAAGAGCTTGAAAAAGCAATTAAAGTACACCAAAAGATGAATGGCATGAAGGAAAAAGGTGAAAATGAAGTGTTGTCTTTAATATAGCGCTGGTCTCTCATTCGCCTTTGGTCCTAACTGACAGTTATTGGAAAGCTAGGAAAAAAACAAGCTACATCTTGTTTGGGTTTGATGATGATGATGATTACTTTTATTACTACTACTATTATTATTACTACTACTTCTATTATTACGATACAAATATCTGCTTGGATCAGATCAAAACTCTAGGACTTAACCATACTATACATCCCAGCTGCTAAAACTTTATTTAGTCAGCTGGCATCTTGCACATTTTCTTGAAGAAAATGTAGTCATTTTGTTAGGAAACTTTAGGATTACAACATATGAGGAGGAAACAGGAAGATATTCAAAGGAAGCAAGGTGATTGAAAAATGGAAATGATGAGCTAATCAAAGAAGAGAATGTAAATTCCTAAAATCATACAGATATTTATGAAACCTGAAACAGGTGAGAGTTTTTACAGTGGAATTCCTTCTTCTTTTGTACCTACAAAGACCTTAACTATATCTTACTCTAACTACCTGCCTGTAGACCTGTAGCAGTACCAGCGACAAAACGCCGGCAAGCAGAAAGGTGGAATGAAAGAGGCATTTTACCGACTTTTAATAAGTGAGTAGAAGAAGAGTCGGAGAGAGACATCTGCCACTCCTAATCCACTTACTAGCCAGGATTTTGGCTTTGAGGAGATTTCTTAGTCTGGACAGACAGAGGAAGGAAAGTGAAGAAGAATTAAAAGATGTCTGTTAGCTCAATCGCTTTGTTATGAATCTAAAGGATTTGACTGAAAGAATTCGTCTGGTCCTAGATTTTTCCATTGTAAGTATTTTGATTTGTTTGTGGAAAATGATAGAGCACAGTTCACAGAGTAGTCAAATTTCCTTGCACATGTCAATTGGGACTGTAAGGTTGTTTTCAGAACATTCATAACCCTCTGGAGTTTTCCAGCTCCAACCCACATCTTCATATAATGATTCATTATTGCTGCCATATCCGAGAGCCTGTAGGCAAAACCAAGCACAGACTAATACATCCAGAGCCAGTTTGCATGCTTACAAAGAAGGAGCATATATATGTACAGACAGATGCATAAACAAGGGGCAAAAATAACTCTGACAACACATCACTACTATCCCTAAGAGGCAGTTGGCTCTTCAACAAGATCTTTTCACTGTATTCCAGGATTTAGTTACATTACTATGGATGACAGGAAGTCATCCTCCTTCCTCCATGTGGGTATATAGAGATTACTGAATCAGGCTAAAGAGCTGAGTGCATTATAGCATTAAAACTGTTTTATGCCCCATTAATGAACCTAGTTTTAAGAAAATAAAAGAAAGAACTTTGATTATAGAGAGAAAAAAAAGAAGTATCAAAATTCAAAGATATTCAGCACTAGGGGGAACTCACACAATGGGGAGTAGGGAAAAATATAGCAGAGAAACTGTGTGATGCAGTCTCAATAAATACTATGAAAACAGCCAAAATGCTTATTCATATGATTTCTGTAAAACTTCTTTGGCTTGCAATCTGTCACTGAGTGAACTAATTCTCAAAAGAAACCATATACTTTCACATCAACTACTAGATGTCAAAATAATTGAGGCAGTTGCATAACAGCTGCTGCAACACAGAGCGAAAAAACACAATATGGACCAGAAGGGTTATATGTTTTTAATTGCTATGACATTGTGAATGAGTTTTAGTGTTTCAATGTTTCTGAGTATTTTTTCAATGTTTTTGAGTATGTTTATCAAGAATTATCTCCTTTCTGTGCTTTTTCCTGTGTTTTGCTGACAGCTTTTCCTAGGCAGATGGACCTTGATACAAGACATGGGGAAAATTTTTTCTGCTCAGCACTAACTCATGAGCCAAATGCAATAAGCACTTGGTTAGGATCTGTGTCCTACATTCAGAAGTTCAGACAGGGAGCAGGAAGGTTCCTTTTGGCCTGACATGGGGTTGTTCTCAATGCAGCCTTCATGGCATACCAGATTAACCTCAGCAGAAAACACTTTTTACTCCTACATTGCAAAGAGTACCTCCAACCCCCAAGACATCATTAAAAACAAGGCTAATGCCACAGACCTGCTTCACAAAGGCCTATCACATGCTACTAATTTTATCCACCAACACTGTTATCCGTGGTCAGCTGCTTATAACCCAGAGGTAAAGCAATAGCTCATTTCAGGCTCCTGGAGTAACATCCCATTCCCTAGAAATGTTTCATGCTGTACAGATTATTCACTGAATGAAATCACTGTGCTGACCTGCAGCACAGATGTGACCATTTCCACTCACCCACTTCTGCACATAACATGCAGCAAAAGTGTGCTGCATTAAATTCTATTAAGACATTTATTCCAGAAATGTGACCATTTAATAGGATAATGAAATTGCTTGAAATACACAGTAAGCTTTGGCATAAGAAAGGATGTATTCTTTTTATAGAAACTTTTTTTTATGGTTCTTTTATTATTATTATTTTAAAGAAGAATTATAACTCTAATGCTACCATATAACAAATATTTTTACCCTTTATTTAAAAAATCAGATTTATCAAAAGAAACAAAGTATACTGGAAGTATCAGAGCACAGAATCACTTACATATCTAGCTGCCAGGCTGCAAAAATAGCACAATAACCCCTAGTAATTCCTAGGTGTTTAAGATTACCATGGACTAGCACTAGAAATAACCTAGCAGACTGTAATTATATGAAGATAAAGGTCACTGGATAGAATATTCTTTGTGTAGTTTGGACTTCATAAAAGAGTGAGAGGCTTGTTCTAAGATGCTTTTAACTCCATTGTATGTATTTGAGGTGGAAAAGGAGCAGCATGACAGCATCGGATTTAAATTCTAGGTAATTGGTACACCTCTAATAGGATTTTTCCATTAAACAGCAGGATAGGCAGACAGTATGTGAAGCAAGGGTCGAGAAATCAAAAAAAATCAGTTTGGAAAGCTCAGAGGAAGAAGCGTATCCTGAACTGTTTGCTCCTCTTCAGCAAATGAAGAGGGCAGAAACTTTTCCAGACTGTGAAGAAACTGCTTTGTGCTTGTCCTTCCTACAGGTTTTTTCCTCGTACATGGAGTCCTTGCCTCCTGAGGCATATACTCACTGAAGTTCGCTCTAAAAAACAGCTTTGCAAAACTGAAGCTTATCTCATTGTTAAGCCACTGTCGCAGGATCCTGGGAGTTTGTTGACTCTGCATTTGTGCAAAGGTGAATCCATGTGCAGACCCTCTGTCCACAGCTAAAGACTGGCAAGGTTGGTGCCCTTGGCTACCTGCATCTGCAGAACATTGCCGGTTTGGAGCTAAGAGAGTTCTCAGCCCCATCTGTCTGCACAGCCAGTCCAGGCTGCGGGATGTTGGTGCACTTCTCGTAAAGAGCACATCTATCAGAGCAATAGCTTATGCTGGGTAACACATGGCAGCCTATCCTGCTGCCTTGCCATTGTGGTGGTTACCATGGCCAGGACAGTCATTCCCCAGGCTGCCTTCAATGCCCCCACCACATGGTTTACTCGGCCACATCTTGAGAAAAATGCGCATTTCTTAAAAACAAAAATCGTGCATTAGCATGCAAACACGCTCTCTCTCATGCTAAAAACACCCCTTGCTACCTGCTAGTGAGCATGCTTGAGGGCTTCAGCATCATCCTATTTAGGTCAAGGACTCCTTCAAGCACCCAACACCTCTGCACCAAAGCTAACTGACCATACATGCACCCTGCAAAGGCTGCAGAGGGAAGATGAGAAATGCACAGGCAGCACACAGTCTGCAAGTTCCCTTCCAATGCCAGTCCCTTCCTCCCTCTCCTCTGATAATCACAGCGCAGGAATCATAAGAAGAGAAGCTTGCTTCCAAACAATTATGAACTGAAAACAAAAATATCAATGAACATGGTGTTCACAAATTAGCTGAACAAGCTTAAATTATTAAAAAAAATTATTACTTTTCAGTGTGATCAAGGATTGGAATGAAGCTATAATTATAGCATTAGCTTTCATTCCCAAAAGGCTAATGAATCAGGGACCCGACATTTAGAAAAATATTTAATTTCATTAAGAAATACAAAAACAATGGTATAACAAATTTGCCTTTTTTCAAGTCACTTAAGTTTCACTAACATCCAGTGTTGCTGTGGAAAATAAACAGGCTAATTTGGATTTATTATAAGGAAAAGAATTCATTATAGTAAAAATAATGTTCTGAGAAATTACATGTAAATTACATTTTACCAGGAAGCTAAAGCTGACAATCAAATAAAAATACCCTGAATAGTCATTATGATAGCACAGATGTTCTCCTGCCCACATTTCACTTCTACTCTTTCTATTCAAGCTCCTCTAAAATATGAATTGAATAAGAGGCTCTAACAGCAGGCTACAGACTGTTCTGTCCAACCCAGGCTCACAGATCTTTTTTTTCCAGCTTAATTCAAAAACCTGTTGTTGCTGGGCCATATTTCCTGGATATTGAACATGGTGAACTCTCTTTTAATATGAATATGTTTTGCAGAAATAAGAGCTCTGCAGCTGTTACAGTGCCCTTTTTTTTAAGCCCTCTGCACTGCATACCATTAGCATTTCATGGAACTTGACTAAGGAGTTCAAAACAAGGGCAAATGTGAAGTTCTCATAAGATCAACTAATTCAACAGCTTGGAGAGAGTAAGTGCTCTGAGAAATCACATTAAAAACTGTTAAAAGCGCTGAGTCAACAACAAACTTTGTATACGGAGTCTGTTAACTCGTTTCATGGAAAATTTATTCTTGTACCTACAAAACCTTTCCTTTTGCCCCTGAGAGGTATTAAGGGGTTTTTATTTTAAACAAGACCTCTGAAGCCCTTCTGAAAGCCCTGGAAGCTTCAAGCTATTACTTCCTTAGGAGTCCTATGATTAATTGATTTTGTCAATTTGCTCTGTTAAGTGGAAAAAAAAGAAAAAGAAAGGCAAAACAAAAAAATTAAAAAAAAAAAAAAACATGCCAAGCAGGCCCAAAGCATCAGCTCCCTCAGAAAAGCAAGAACTGGGAAAATATCATGGGGAGTCAATAGAATTGTTTCCACTGGTTCAGGCTGGAATCTACATTTTTAAAATTAAGCGCAAGCAAATATCACAGCCAAGGCTTACGTGCATCACTGCCATTAATATATCATCTCTTTTTCATGTAAACTCTTCCATTCAAAACTATTTAACAACTCTGCAATTCCTTTCAAACTTGCATAAATTGACTCCAAATTGTTTTCTCAGCAAACCATGCACCTGGCAAATTTCAACTGTCTTACTTGGGGCACTTGGAAATGGCCACACCAAGTTCTGCTTCTGTGTAGATATTGCCCTCAAATGATGCTTTCTTGGAAAAGCACACTAGTTTTACTTGAGCTCTCAAAAACTTCTGTGACTGACAGAGCAGACCTTCACCCTTCCATACTAACAGAGCTTCAAGTATCTAAACCTCTATCTTAAAGTAACCCATGACATGGTTCTCTGTCGTATGCCATTGAACACAACCAAAAAAGAGTGTACAGCTTGAAATGGCCAGGCAGGGGATGGTGAGGATATCCCCTCAAGGCATTATTCACCCTGTTCTTGCTCTCCACATCCTGGTCAGGACTGAGCTTGTCCATTCCTACCACAGACAGGTAAACTGACAGCAGCACCCTCATTCATGTGAGATGACACTGCTTCTTGGCCCATGCTCAGTTAAGACCAACAAAGGGAAAAGGCTGAATTTTGCACATACTGAAGCCACAGCACATAAGCCAGACCTTGCATCAGGAAGTCAATACGTTTGTCAGTAAACCTTCCTCAGGATCGAGTCATAGTCCAAAGAATTCACTTCTGTAGCCCCAGAAACACCATGTGTGATCACATAATCACAGAATGGGTCTATAGTGGGTCATCTGGTCCCAACCTCCCTGCTCAAGATTCTAGAGCACACTGCACAGGATTGAATCCAGAGGTTCTTGAATATTTCCAGTAAGATACAGTCCTACAGGGAGCTTTGCACAAAACCCATCTGAAGGGTACAGGCTGGGACTGTTTCAGAGGGCTATGTACTGTGCATCTGCAATGATTTTTCCCTCTCTGCCAGGTCTTTAAATGAGAAAAATCTCCTTTCCATTAGTCACTTTGTGTTTAGATATAGTCCCTTACAAAAACGCTCTCAGATTCATTATTTCTGCTCCTTCTTCCTTTGATTGGAGTAGCTCATTGTGGCTAAAAGAAAGCATTTGAGGTCAGCTAAATGAGGTAGCATTTTAGTTGTCAGCACTTCAGTTGGGAAAAAAAGAAAATTATGGCTATAAACGTTTGAAAGGTTGAAATGTGCTATGGGTTGTATCTAGGACAGAGATTCACTTTGAGCATTTCCAGATACTATATTTTTTTAAATCTCACTCACAGCTATTTAATTGAATTGGTTTTTTACTTTCCTTCTGAGACATAAAAGTCCCATCATCTGTCCTTAAGTAAAAAGTCCTGAGACACCGGCAGGCATCTTAACTGACAAAAATTTAGGCTAAGTCCTAAAAAGCTCCTTTGGACCCTCCTTGCCTGAAAAGGAGA
The DNA here is from genome assembly GCA_013390005.1 of Calyptomena viridis. Classification (NCBI taxonomy): domain Eukaryota; kingdom Metazoa; phylum Chordata; class Aves; order Passeriformes; family Eurylaimidae; genus Calyptomena; species Calyptomena viridis. The sequence continues at coordinate 81,961 of WEIV01006668.1, read as the reverse complement.
GCAACTGAGGAGTCTGTCAGAAAACAGAGAATGAGTTTGGGCCACAAGACACAATTCTTTTGGAATTATTTAAAAATAGTTGAACAACATGTCACACCAGAGCTCGATGGTACAGCCTGAGCCTGCTTCAAAAAATACGCATTAAAAATACAATTTCCACCAACTCTGTTATTTGTAATTTTCTGCTTTTAATAAAAGGATTCATAGAGAATTTCCAAAACTGTCGGAATTCCAATCTAAAGGACTTCTAGGGGTATTTGGACAATATATTCCTGATATGTCTGAGAAACATGTGTGACACAAATGGCTAATGTAAGCAGAGCAGTTTCCTACACTTCCTTCTGCAACTGATGCCTTGAGATTTCCAATGCATGGCCAAGGGGCTCATTGCTAGCAGCTACTTGTGAATGCAGAGGGCGTTGCATATAGTACTCTTCACTGCTTCTTGCCTGTGAACTGCTGTGCTTTTTTTAGTGATTGCCTAAATGAGCCTGATTTTAGAGGTTCTCCACAGCAGTGAGGCTGTCACATGCTGGCCCAAAGGTCTCTGATCCCTGATAAGTGACCACTGTGCTGTTTTTCCTCCCATGTTTCATTACCAAACTACCTCTAGATATTGCAATTCTCAGAACATTTCCTGCCAATAATAACTGCAGCCCAGGCTTTCTAGAATACACAAGTATGTGCTTTTCTACTACCCATTTCAGCCTATACATCATTCAGGAAACATACCAAGGAAGGACATGTCTAACAGCTACTTCAGTCCCTCTTTCCCCCTTATTTTACAAACTGGAGCTGATGTGATAAGATGCCATAAAAAGCCCAGAGGAAGGCAAAGAGGTGGGCAGCATGTCCCCACTGCACACCTTGGCTGCCAGAAGTTAGTCACTGGCATAGACACTTCCTGAGCCAGAGTTCACATCCAGGCTCTCATATGTGCCTGTGTGCCATGGGCTTGACTAACACTTTTTGTGACCTCATTCACACCTTTGGCCTCCCAAATATCCTGTGACAACAACAGGTTCTCCAATTTATGTGTGCATTGTGCGGAGAAGGACTTTCTCCTCTTTGTTCTAAACCCTCTGACTGGTATTTCCACTGGATGTCTCAGACTGTGAGATCTCAGTGCACAGATTCCCTGGTTGTCTTCTCCATACCATTCATGGGTTTTTATAAACTTCCTCCATCTTTCTCAAGCCTCAGAACTCCTTCCCTTACTGAGCACAATTTACCTGGACCAGAGAAAAGCACTCAAAAATTCAGTTCAGTTAAATAAAAGCTCTCACATCCTTTTAGTTCTTTTTCTTTTTACACAAATTTCCAAGTTATTCATTAACCCCAAATAAACACAGGAAAGTTGAAAAATACCAGGGCAACAGTGCCATACTTACATATTCAACTGAATTAGCAGGATTTTCAAACCAAAACCTGCTGAAACCCTATTCACACACACAGAGGGACCACATCAGTCCCCTTTGGGACCAGATGTCCAAAAGTGCAGCCCAGACATCAGAAACCAGCACCCATGTTCCCTTGCTCCATGGCAAAGATCTCACTCTGCAAAACCACACATGGACTATTGTGACCAGAGCTCCTGCACCTGAGCACTTCCTCATCTAGACCTTATTCAAGTGCCTACCAACCTGCCAACACCCTGAAATGCTTGGTCCCAGCTATGCCTGAGGAAAAAAAAGACCTTGTGACATTAAAAAAATCTGTCTTAAAGAAATTGGCCATCAAAGAGGAATTAGTATGGTATCACTATGGCGGCAAACAGCAATTGAACAGAGATACTAGAAACATCTAGTAGTAAAAGAGTAGGAGAGTACATCTAGGAGTAAAAGAAATGAGAGTTTCATCAGGCAGAAGCAACATGGGAATTCACACAGTTGTAGCATATTTAGGAGAGATTCCTGTTTTCATGAGAACTATCATAGGCTTTTTACTGCTAGACTTGTACTTGAAACTGAGGTTTGCATCTAGTTTCTCCGCTTCTTTTCTTCTTTTTTGAAAGTAGTAAAGTTGTGAATATTATGACTTCAATCTCATTTTGGGGGAATAAGCATCATTGGAAACTCAGGATAGTTTTATCTCAAAGACTGTGTGTAGTGTGTATTTGCATGTATGTATTAAGGTTAAGGGAGAAAAACCCATCAAAAAAAATCAAGATGCTTACAAATATCAAACAGCAGAAGGAAACAACTGTGTTTACCGAACAGGAATTCAGCTCTAAGCAAAAAGTAACACACTGTTTTAAAACTGTAATTATGCCATTTTGAACCGAACAAATCAAGGTTATCCTCAAAGTGCAGTTAAACTAGACTGACAGTTTAAACACAGATGAGTAGCATGTCTTGTGTTAATCGTTAAAGTGCAGCTCCTTCAGGCATCGTAAGATTTCCAGCCAGGAATCCCCAGCTGGTTTATTTCCCCTTTTTTGTGTTTGCCAGATCATTGCTGTGCTCAGCACCGCACTTCCTCCTCTCAAGGGCAAATCGTCCCCAAAAATAAGGAGCAGCAACGCCCTGAACTCACAAGGCTGGTGGCAATGCCATGGAGAGAAGCCTCTGGTTCCGCTCCTGCCTGCAGAGGCAGGACTGCTCGTAGGTAACAGCACTGCTGCGAGCAGCTCCAGCAAACATGCTCCTTGCCATGCTCATCTCTCCAGTTTGCAGAGCAGCCCCTCCAACACCATGTCATAATGAGCTGCCGTACAGGGGAGGAAAGGACACTTTTTTAAAATCAGTTTCCAGGAGAAAGCAAGCCTCAGCTTCTGTATTCCAGCAGACTCTGCATTCTATCAAAATGGTACACTGATACTAGCACTGGCAGAAAAGGGGTGAGTGTTTGGAACAGCCCAGGAGCAGCCACACCATGTCCACAGCTGAGCGGGGTGCCCTTGCTGATACAGTCTGAAGCAGAGTCTTGCTGTGGAGCCCTGACTACTCCCATCTGCTCAGCCAAGCAGGGACCCCTCAGCAAGTCACAGACAGGTAACAAAACAGTCAATCCAGCATCAGGTTCCTGTGGATCAGATTCATTGCAACTACCTTTGAATCATATTTTTACACAGTTATAAGGCATTTATTTCGAAAGGGACTAACCTATGTTTCACTTCTGTTACTTAATATCAATCCAGCTGAGGCTATGATGAACATGGCAAGGAAAGAAGATCGCTATGCAGATCAGATACCCACCATTAACTTAGAGAGTGATAATGAATAAGGTTAATAGTGCTGCTGAGAGAGTTCAGTGTGCTGAATGCAGATGAGATATGCAAGCAAACTTCCTGAAGATTTCACTGGAGGTTGCATACACAGGGGATCAGAACCCATGCCATAGTTTCAGACTGGATCCAGTTGAGCACATCATTAGGACTAACATCCTTCAGTTCAGACCCTAGTCTTCCTCTGCCCTAAAGACTCTTACTGTGCAGCCACTGAGCACTCTCCTTGCCAAGGCAGTTCTATAATACACACACACACACACACACACACATACACCCTGTGAAAGCTCTTTAAAGGTTTCCTATTGCTTTCACACATAGCAGAACAGATTAGTCCAACAGAGACAGTATTGTAATGAAGCTACCAGACCAAGATAATGTAAAGGCCAGAGCAATCAGGAGTAAGGAAAGCTGAATATCACAGTCTACTGACTTACAGTTACATTTTTTTGACCTTGCTAAAATTTTCTAGAAGTGTTAGTTCAGGCAAATCTCAACCTGTCTTTGGGTCAAAATGTTCCTCGCATGAGAGCAGGTTTAAACAGGCATTGTTTACTACTGTTTGGTTCCCAATGAATCACTTGATGTAATTTCCAAAAACTCAGTAATAATGTGTTTGACCAAAGTAGAAACTCCCTGTGAATACCAAATAAATAAAGTGCTTTACAGTTCTATCCTTCTACCCGAGGAATGCACTTTATGCACTCGTGTTACCCTCACTGCGTGTGAGGCCTGGGGAAAAATAAAAAAAAATTGGAAAGATTCACCTCTAGCAAAGAATTGTAACTTATTTGCAAAAATATAATACAAATATATTTTAAACCAGACTTTTTGTCCACAGGGATTTTCCATTACCTTTTCTCTTGTTGCTAATTTTAGTTGTAAAGTATGCAACTTTGGTAAGTTTTACTAGTGAAGAGTCTTAGTAAAGCCGATGCTAACAGAACCCTGAGTTACCTTCTCCAAAGACAGAGCATACAATACTTAGAGTAATATTCCTGCTTCCACAGTGTGTTTTCAGTCATTCACTGCGAAGCCACTAAAGCAGTTTGTGTGGCATAAAGTGACATGAAGTAGTTTCTCTTTCCAAGGAGAAATCGTAGTTCAGCTGCCTTTGGGTCTGTGAATGTCCCAGACATTTTAATATTCAAATGATGAGTGCTAGGTTTCAACCAAAAAAAAAAACCCCTCAGATAAAAACCTGTTTGCCTTCCAGTAGATGCCTGGGGGAGATTTAAATCATTCATACCAAAGTGATCAATATTCCACATGGCACTTCACGAAGGAATTCAAGAAAATCAATTTCCTATAGACTTTTCTATTTCTGAGCATTTTTATGAGTCAATGACATCTGAAACGTTTGCTTCAGACGTTTGAGGTCTTTCAGGACATAATACCTCAAATGCTGCACAAGGTTTCTCTTGGGATTGTTGAAACTCATTAGTTCTGTTGTCCAGACTTCAGAGCAAGAACCAGAAAGCGTGGCTGCATTACACCACTCATACGTGCATACGCATATATCCTTTTTTAAACTAGCTTGTCTTATGCAGAGTAACATATTTTGCTAGCTCTCTGAGCTCAGCTATATTCATATGGAATACCCTAGACTCCATAAGAATCTAGGAAAGCAAAGGCACAACTACGTGCCAGACATTTTAAATCTTGAAGACAGAGCCTGAAGGAACAAAGAAGCTCTATGAATTGCAAAGTATATTATGGCTGTTCTTTTCCTCTGTAGCAGCTACATCTCCCTCAAAATCCGAAGGTTTGGCTTATGAGTTCTCCAGTCTAAAAGTGTAAGTTAACACAGTAATTAGCAAATTTCACAGATGAGATGTGCAGAAAAATAATATTTATGGAAAGAGCATTAATTGTGCTCACTGCCTTTTAGAATAATGAACCGAAAACCCTGATAAGAGATTTCCCTTCCTGTGGTGCCCCGCCCCTTGGAAAACAATGCCAGATGGGACCACTGCCTGTGGGGCAGGCTCGCCTGCTCAGCAACATCTCCCACATGCTGCAAGAGTCTCCTGCTGACTGACAGCACAAGAGTCACAGAGATCTTTAAATGCCTTGTTTCTCAATGGGAGAAAACTACATGTGTACTCATACCTCTCCACAGCCTCTAGTTAGAGTCTGGGATCCTCTTTCTGCTGGCATGCTGCACATACTCCTCTCCTGCAACCTGCTTTTTCACCTCACTTTTTGAAGATGGCTTACTGTGTCCCAGATTAGTTTACCAATACAAACTTCAGTGTCACAATCTTAGAAAACATACTTTTTCAGGTTTTCTCTCCTATCAAAAATGTTAGCCTTTCAGAAGCCCTCTGCTAAGCCAGATGCTTTGTGCAATATCCAGGAAAATTCTAATATTTAAGCCTTAAGTGTCTGATAAAAATTCCTCTGATAACTTCACCTGCACTGCAGCTAGCCCACAGCTCTGTAACAGCTGCATGGTTTGCTCTGTTAGAAATTTTTCATTCCACTTGCCTGGTGATTCAGTGGTGTCATTCCCTTCACAAGGCAGAGTGTGTGCACTGTCAAACAGAGTGGACAGGGTGGGAAGCACTTCAATTTGCAGAAAGTTCGAACAGCTTTCATCCCATGTATTCAAAATGTTGTCCAGCATGGAGACCCACTCCAGAAAGCACAGCAATGCTCTGGCCCACTGCACTCACTCAGACAAGTGCCATTTGGGCCAGGTACCTGACAGGGTGAGCATCTGAAGAGTTGCACCTGGTGGGTTGCATCTGTTGCCGTTTGCAGGCACCAGGGAGATCCTACTCTTATGTTATTTGGTTCCCTTGAGTGAAGATTTCAGTTGAGTTTATCTTGTCGCCTTCTGTGTTTGATTTACTACATTTTTCTACCCAAACTATGGCATAATATTGTCAAATAGAGATGTGAAATTTTGAAGTAATAAGGCCTTCCAGACAGAACAATAATCAAATCAGGGTATGTGGATATCATCTCTACTTCAATGTTTGGTGTTTGCACTGCTGTTTATGCAAATTGCTGGTCCTGTGTGGTTTTTTTAAGAAACAAAAGAATATTTGCAAAAATACCATTTTATAGAAGGAAAGGCTGTCACCAGTGGCCACAGCAACAACTGGCATCCAACCACTCAACAGCAATCTTTTTAGATAAGGACTCATATTTGGGAAGAAACCCTTGCTTGCTGACGCTTGAGCTATTGCCTTCGTTTCAAGAGACTGACCATTCTGTTAACTGGCTAGACGATGCAGTCATTAAAACAAATGAACCACACTTTTGCAGGGCTAGCAACTCAGCAATCCATCTATCACACTATGTTAAGTGAATAACAGTCTTTAAATAATGCAGACATGAAATCATAAGCCAACTAAAAAGAAAAAGAAGGAAAAGAGAAAAAAGACAAATTCTAAGGATTCTCTAGTTTTTTGCCCTCTGCCAAAAGTCATTATCTATCATAGATCCCACAGGTTCCTCAATAAACCCTCCAAAATTACTTGCTTTAGACAAGTTTCTCAAACATTATAATCAGTTAAGGTTTTAATGCGTTTTTTTCAAAAAGTGAGTAAGGACCAACATTGGATCTAATCGACAACTTCAGCTCCAAAGCCCCTACCACTCAAGCCAAAGGATTAAAGTGATTATTACCAGTTAGGACTGTCCAGACCGCCCATCAAAGAGATGCATATTTGGATTAGAGCTGGTTTTGAAGAATTTTATTGTGAAAATTTCACAGTGAAGGAAGCCTGATTGTAACCTAGTATAAACAATTCATTTGAAGGAATCTGACTCTACTCAGAACATTGTCTAAGTTCATGATTATTAAATACTCTGATGAAGGTAAGAACCATCCTACAAATTTCTTGCCTGTGAATTCAAAGTATCTTTCTGCTGCTGTTTCTTTGTTTTTCTTTTTTTTTTCTTTGTTTATTACTAACACTTCAGTTACCTTTGTTTTTTGTTTTTGTCGATCAGGCTCATTATTTGAAATTTACGGTGAATTGTATGAATGAGGAAAAGGAGGTTAGGGCCTCCTGTACAGAAGAGAATTTAAGAAATTCTCTTTTACTACCTCTTTCAGAACTATGACCTCCTAGTCCTAAAGAAGCCTTTTCCTTCTTTTTAACCAGACAAAGCACAGATCCAGAAAATTTATGCTATTTGGTTAGATCTGAGATATGTGTGCTCTTCGGCTAATCACAAATGCTTTGAGTGAAGTACTTGAGGCAACATGTGCATGACTAGGAAATGATAGGCAGCATATAAATATGCATAAGTGTATATTCAGACTTAATTTCTCATATCCTGTGGCTGAGCATTACCAGCTGTGGGGTGGGAGAAGGAGGAGGAGGAGAGGGAGTAAAAACAAAAAGAGCCATGGGTCTTCTTGCTGCCCTGCTATTCAGTGTACCTTCTACCCTGAAGGGAAGACATCCAGTTTGCATTCTAGGAAACACACAATTCAAAGCAAAGAATAATATATGTATTTGAGAGCAATAACCCACACAGAAATGCATTTCATAATAAACGGCAATTATCTGTACACTATCTATTATAAATGAAAAAAGCCTTCATAATGAGGCATATAGTATAATCAAAGGTTTGACGAAAAAATCTTCTGGAAAGTATCAGAAATGCACAGGAATTCTGGGAATATACTTAAGACTTATTTAGCTGACGTTTGTCTAACAATATATGGAGGCAAATACATTACATTTGAAAGCACATTGGAAAGATCATGGGGACTTATTTATTCCAGCAGTGACCAGAAACAAATTATATTCCAAAACATGCATTCCTTACCTGCTTATTTCATAGCTTATGGCTATCTGACATTCAGAGCTAAAACCCCACACTTCCAGTCAAAAGGAATCTCGTTTACAGAACAAAACTCAGTTTTATTTCTGTAAGTACAAGCAAGATGGACAAGTATGTCTCTGCCAATTTATTCTCTGGAAAGGCAACGATGTCCTGGGAGCTAGACAAGATTTTGTGTAGCAATTGCTGATCAAGCCCTTAGATGCATAGAGTATGCCATTTTGATAGTGTTTGCTAAAGATCCTCATGGCTACCAGGAGGTCAATTTCAGAACCAAAGACAATAACATTTCTCATTAAAACACTGGATTTGCCACACTCATTTTAGATTCAGTTGAAGGAGTAATGAAATCACTTTCTATATAATAAAAAACATTTTTGAGCTGCCTCACAAGGCTTTAAATTGAAAAAGAGGTCAAGGCTAAGCCATTTCACCTGAGAGTTTCCACTCATTGCAGAAGAACAGGCTGGAATATTAGTTTTGCAGGAACTGGATTTTGGAGACACAAAGTCAGGTGAAAGGGTTTGGAGAGGAAATTGGAGAGAGATAGGGCTTTCTGAATGCCCGACTCCTTGGAGTTGCAGGTTTTGGATATATTAAGAGCTGTACTCAGTGCATACTTTTTCTATTTTTTTAAGGAAAAAATACAGTTTTCATTAACCAAGAGGGTAATACCAACAAGCCCAATTCATAATCTTGATCTGAATATGCATGAGACATAACCTTGTAAATTCTCTCCTTTACAGGTTGTAATTACTCAGTGTTTCAAAAATTTCTGAATAAGGCGACTAGAATTTCCAGCTCAGTACAAAAGAATGGCTCAGTACATACAGAAATTTACAAAAAAACATTACAATTACACAACAAAACAGACCAGCAATGAGCTTGCGGGATTCCAGAGATTGTTATTTCTGACTTCATCCTAGTTCTAAAAATGGGCACTGGGCAGTGTAAAGACAGAAGAGAAAATAAAGAAGAGTCTACTAGTACCTGATAACTTCAAACTCCTAGAGGATGAAAAGGAACAGTAAAGCCTCAGTGAGATGGAGGAAATGTCTAATTGCACAGAAAATATACATGAATAAATACATTCCTGCTCTGGTAGGGCATGAACAAACTACTAAGGAAATGTAAATGTATCTTTTAAATCAGTTCTCTGCTCTTTTAGCTGAGTATCACAGTCCTTTTGGGTGGCATTTGGGAATTGAAAAAATGAATGAAACAGATGAATAAACATCACCTTTTGATTGTCTTTGACTGGAGCAGACTGGACCATTGTTACAATATAGAGTTCTTAAAAAATAATCAAAAATAAGGATTAACAAGATTTGAAAAGATTTATCCAAAGAAAGATTTAAAAATATTTGATCCAAAGAAAATGCTCATCTTTGCTGTTTCTCTATTCACCTATTCACTCCTCCTCAAGGTTCAGAAGACCCATCATGGCCCATCCATTCTCCTCTTTCTCTGAATTGTTTTGATGGGTTTTTTTCCAAGGAATAATGTAGAACATTTATGAAGTGAGGTCTTAACTGTTTGTTTTCATTTGCACTGTAAGCTTTTCATGTTCCTCTCTGAAAACCCTGACAATTAATTTTCTCTCTGCTTTTCTATTTTTAAATTGTTGTGCTGAAGTTCTAGAAATTTCATTTGCATTTTGCATTTCAGGGCTCGGAGGATGAAGCGGGGATTATTGTGAAGTGTTTTTTTTCTGTTTGTTTTCAAGACCACAGAACACTTTGCACCTGGACTACTTGTTTTTCCAGTAAATCCTTCGATGCTTTTTAGCTGAGTGTTATTTTACCTATCTGAGGGTTTGGACTGCTCTATTCTTGAACTGGAACATGCTATCATATTCCTTTCAAGAGTTTCTATGAACATCTCAGGATTAAGTTAGATGCTAGTTCAGGCAAGGGCACTGTTCATTTGCTGTGGTTACAGCTGGTAAGTTTTTACCCAGGGTTGTTTTTCTTTCTGTTTTAGGAAACAGGCATTTCTGCTTTCAATATCTCCTAATCATGTAAACTGCAACTTGAACAGATCTGCTCTAGGCATTTCCCCATCGTACTTTTGAATACAGTAGTCTGTGTGCTTACTTGTAAAAACCTGGATTCTACACTCATTCCATATATATAGCAATAATAAAGTGAACAATAATTTAGGGAGCTATAGTGAACAATAATTAGGGAGCTATTCACACAAGTCATCACATTAAATGGAATGTGTTCCCCAAATAATAAACCAAATCAACAGATCCAGGCATAGGTGCCCATAAACTTCAGAAGCATTTTAGCTGACTGCTTCTTACATGCAGGAGTTTTAGGTATTTGAATGGGAACATCCATAAGACTTGATATAGAAGTGATGTAAATTCAGACCTATGTGGTGTCAATAATCAGTGTGTTGTAATTCCAGCTGCTGTACAAGAATATCATCTTCCCAAGAGGAATCAGCCACTACCTCAGGGAAAGCATAACACCAGCTCCATCCAAAGAAAAAAGTTTTGAATCAGTTCTTTGCTGCATGCAGTGGCTATGCCTTGTTCTTGTTTTGAAACTCTTCCCTTGACGTGAAAGAACCAAGGTAAAATGAAAAGCCTCCATACAGTTATGATACAGATTCATGGTCATTAATATTTGGTCGTGTATTGAAGTGCCTTATGTTTGACCAATAGTCAAATTCTGCTGCAGGCGTTCAGTCTGAGTTGTATGGACCGAAGAAGTGGTATCTCTACTAATGAGTGCCTCGGCCACCACCACAGCTGAACCACAAAAGCCTGCACTGGGCATGAATGTAACACGAATTTAAATGTAAATTATTGTTCAGAATAATAACATATGATAACAGTATAATAGTATGAAGAATATGGATTCATTATCATAAGTTTGCACTAAAATCCTCTGGTTGGCAATACTTAACTTTGTTTTAAGTCGTCCCTACTATTCATTGTACAACAGATCCCAGCTCACCATGATGTCAATGACCAAGGGAAATGTCATGCAGGTAGTCTCCCTCTGAAAAAATAGTTAACCACTCTACTCACTGAGTCCTAAGAGGGGAAGTCTGGTCAGTCCCTCCATGAAACAGTCAGGGTCTGATAAAGGCAAAAAGCACAAAGGAGGTTAGAGCAGGTTTTTCTTTACAGGAATAATAATGTCTTTTCATCTCCTGGTAGTCCAAAACCTTCTACTAGAAGACAGAGTCAAGGGTTTCAGACTTTCTGTGCTTTATCATTACCCTTTACCGACTCCTGCACCTGCCAAGACACCTGGGAAGTCAGTCCCACGAGACGGAGGAACAGCATGAAGTTTCCTGTAGGGTTTATTCAACGTCATACACAACACGTGAAAGTTCTGCATTTGCAGTCATCACTTCAGATATAAATGAGCTGTAATCTCCCATTTTTATATTATCTCAATATTCAGTCTCAGCATACACACAGAGCTGTGTGATATGGAAATCTCCAGAGAAGTCAACTGGCAGAGTAAGACAGAGATCAAATTTACACCTAAGAATGACTGAAGAAAGAAGATTGTTGTAGTTTCACTGGGAATATCAGAAAGGCCTGGAGCAGCTAAAAATGTGATACGAGAGCCATCGCGGAACAATAATGTAAGACTAAGAAACTGAAGAAGGAAGACAGAGGTGGCCTGGGGTGTACTCAAAGCAGTTGATCAAAGAGATGACTTGTGAATAAGTTTGACCCAAAACTAATTGAGTAAAGGGAAGGGCAGACAGACCCAAAGACTGAAGCAAGTCTGGCTTCCTTTGCTATCTTCTGTTCAATCAGGACTATGCTTACAGTAGTTACCTTGATTATCGTTGGGATATTGCAAGCAGGGCACTGACAGAGATGATGATATTACCACGCAAGATTATTATATCAGAGGTGCTGTTTATTACACTAAGTTGTATCCTTTGCAATTGACTGGGCACTACTGTTAGTTGCCTGCTCTCTTTCACTGTTCAAATAATACTTAGACAGGGATTGCAAGAGGAAGAGCCCAAGAGCTTTGAACCTGAAATGCTTTGCTTTGTCCTGAAGGCACAAAATCAGAAGTCACTCACTGGGGGCACTAGAAGGAAGACGTGCCATGAGACACTGAGTTGGAAAGGGGCCAAGGAGACTTCCAGATGCTTCACGACATTAAATTGTCTCTAAGATTTAAACTGCTGAGGAGCGGGTCTCTCTGAAAGCAAAGATATTTCATCCACATCTTTTCAGTTTTGACACACAGTTAGATTAATCACGTTAAGAGATAAAGAAGCAGCCAATATCAGGGCCCTCTTTTTCACTCTATCTGTATCACCTGAAGAACAAGGGGGAAGACATGAACTGAGACCACTCTTTCAGTTTCTAAAATCTTTTTTATTCGGTATCCTGTCATACCTTTCCCTAGTCATCATTGTTTGAGGTATAGAAGTCGTTTGTCTTAACTATACAAAGAAAAGCCAACTTATGAAGCAAAAACGCTTAAAAAACACAGCAGTAAAACAGTTTTCATAGAATCATCAAGTCCATCTACTTTAAGCTAGACTAAACGAGGTTTATAATCAGATCTGGTCATTCACAGATCTACAAATTCATTCTATAAATTCACGACAGCAGAAAGTGGGACATTCACTGCCAAAAATGCTCTAAGAAAAGACCTCCACAGACATCAAAAGCCAGTGAGAGAGAGAGACCACCCTAACAGGTTAGCTGCCAGACCAGAACAGATGGGGTCTTGTAGGTCCATCCATGCATGTTTGTTGCAAAGTAGGTTGATGAGAATCCTTACGTGGCCAATGTTGGGGAACATGCTTGCACACCTGGCTAAACAGAACTGCTGGTGAGAACTGCAGCCCTCAGGGCTATTGCCCCAGTAAAATTATAAGTTACTTCAGAGTCAAGTGTCAGGCAGATTCATTGCAAACACTGCAGAAAAAGGTGAACATTACTGCACTGACTGCTCCAAACTGAGGAACACAAAAGAAAGCAGTCTATACCATAGGCAAACTAGATTAGGAAACACTTTTTCCATCCCACCATGTTTCCCCATCTCCCTCCCCAGTTCTGTGAGATGCACAATCACAAAAATATCTTCTATTTGACATTCTCATCCATAAAGGTCCAATGAGTTGACAGGCAAGCTTCTTGTATATCAGTGCATCACAGAAGGAAGACAGAAATAGGTATGTCAGTATGGCTGCATCTCAGCCCCATCAGTCAAGTCAGCAGTGATGATGGGACCAAATTAAGTCTTTCTATTCATTAGATTCCTGTGGTCCACACTGTGCCAAGAGCTTGACCTCAACTCCCTGGCATCGGTAGATGGATTTTGTGATAACCAGGTGGTCTCTCGCCAAAATATACCCAGGCCTGCTTCTGGTTAGCTTTCAAGAACAAATGACACCGACAGAGTCATGGGCTCCAGAGATAATTATTTCTTTAAAAAACAGTTTTTGGGTAGAAACAAAGGTCAGCCAACAACCACCACTTGTGGAGTCAGAGATAAAAAGTCAGAGCAAACCAAAGAGATAGGGTTATCCACCCTGTTTTGTTTAGGAACAGCAGAAAACAAAGGTTTCTATTGTCTTTTTTTCTTAACCAAAAGAGTACTTTGTAATTAAAGTAAGTCTGTAAGACCTTAAAAAACAATAGTTTTCTTTATTTGCAAGTAAGAGGTGCTATCACATTCTCATTGAACCTAATCCTTAGCCTCTTTGCTCTCTCACATGTTCTGGCCAACTCTGCTCTGACACCCATCAGGCACAAGGAGAATTAAGGAAGTAATTCTTACTGTGATAGCAAGATAAATCTGTTTTTATCAAAGCCCTTTTTCCAAGGAATTTGATACTACATTATTATTTGATTCTGCAAGACGAGCACCCTGAATCAATACAGAATTAACTATAGGGCCTGGACACTGGTGGGCACTGTTTTGATCTTTAGGTAGAAGAAAAAGGTCTCTCTTTCTGTCCCTTTTTACCACACTGCTGCCACAAAAAGTTATGAAATGTGCAAAGACCATTCAATAAATCAGTAGAAGGACTTGTAGGGTATTTTTTTAGTAAGAGGACGAAATACAGGGAAAGAACTGCGAGAAGCAGGGAGGGAAAGGCAGCAGATATTGTAAAAGATCTACTTTCATGTTCCCTATGCACCAGAAATGTGCAGACGTACGCTGGCAGAGCTACAGTCAGAGTCCATAGCAAAGATGTCTTACACATCTGGAAGCTATTTGGCAGCTTGTAGAGTTCAAATGTTTTCTGCTTCAGCTGATTTCAGACATACCACTCAGTGACGGGCTGAGCTGGGGACAGTTCAACCAACACTAACAAGTCATTCACTGCAGCTCCAGCTCACCTGCTCCTACTGCTGTCAGGAGCAAGGATGAGGTTGGGCTTTGCTCTTGCCTTTGGCTAAGGGGTGTCGGTAACAGCAGTGAGAATGATAACAGAGGAACAGGGAGGAGAGCGGGGAGAAGAAAATGGCACCATAACTCAGCAAAGCCTGGCTTCATATCAAGAAACAGAATGTACTTGGACAAAATCCAGGTTGTGAGTTAACTGGAGTGCAGAGCAAGCTATTCAAGAAATAAGAAGGTCCACACTGCACAGAAACATAGAAGGGTCACATTAGAGCGCATTTGCTTTTTTCCCAGAAATTCCTCTGTTTTAAAAAATAAATAAGTACAAACAGAAAGAAAGGTTCAGTTTCTCTGCCTTGAAAGAAAGGCCATCTTAAGACAACAGGGAAGGGAAGGCATGTTGCTAAGTTGGAGCTGCTGACATTGCACTGGCCCAGCATGGGAGCTCACAGCAGTCAGCAGAGGTTAACTCTACTTTGGTAAGAAATGTTTCTCAGCAGGGATGCAGTTCTGTGATCACCTCATACCCCAGCTGGCACAATTCAGTGCCTGTGAGCTACCTGATGAGCCTAGTGAGAAGTGTGGTGCATGATTTACACCTCATCATGATGAGCTCCCTGGGTGCAGTACACCTTGCAGTGGCATGCCTGCCTGACAGCTTGCTGTGATCAGCTAACACCGTGCCAACCAAAGCCCTGCTGATGGTGCAGACCCCACAGATATGGAAGAGGTCACAGCAGAGGGAGGCTTTCCCCACCTCACAGTACAGGTTCCAACTGTGCTGCCACAGAGGAAAGATTTCTTGTGTGACAAGAAGCCAGAGGCCAAGCTTCACCCCTGTGAACTTGGACCATCCAGACAGCATTTCTCTCATTTTCTCCCAAGTCTCAACCATGCACAGGAACATAAAGGAATACACTGACCCTTTCAGTGCTTAACACATTTCAGGCTTGCATGTGAAAGATGTAGAGTATGTTATACACATCCAATTCTGCCTTCATCTTTTCTGTCCAGAGCCACCTTGGAACTGTAGTTTCTCCAAGAGAGGAGGAATGGGATGAACCAGCATGTAAAGTAGCATGCCAAGACATTAGCACTGACTGTTAGTGACAGGAATAGTTTGCAGCACAGCACCATTCTTGCAACACGTCCACCTCCAGCTTCCCCACCCTCACATCACTATTTTTATTTGCACTTTGTGCTTTCTGACAACATGTGTACCCAGTTGCAGGTGATGTCACACTTCTGTTTTCTTCATTCCTCTTCAAAACTTGAAAACCAGCAGTATTTATCCACTCATTTTGTTGCTAAGGCCAGAGACACTAATATGTGTGACCCAGAGCATGCAGCAGAGATAAGCAGCTGGAAACCCCTGTACTATGACATCTTCACGTGGCCACCACAGTCATCTCTACCCCCAGTCCAGGTATCCAGCCATGTAGCCTCACTTTGGAAACATCAGCAGCAGTCTGTCAGCTGGGCTTGTCCTCAGAGGGAGCTGCTCACCTAGCTGTCAACCCAGACATGAAGTACAGAACTGGTATTTTTTTGGGTCAGTGGTTCCAAATGTTTCCTCAGCCTGACCCTATTGCCTCATTCCCAAAGCCTCCTCCTTCTTTGTCTCCCCCATGTCATTCCACTACACACCCTGACAGCTTCTCCAAAACAAGCAACCACTCAGTCCCCATCCATCAGCTATTTGTGCTGTGACCCCACTCATTCAATAGCACTCTCATCCCAGCACTGACATGGAGGAGCCACACTATTTCTTTAGCTGACATAATGAGAAGTTCAGTCAGTGTTGGAGTCCAGGATATCATAACAAGTATTCATACAAGTCAGGGATGAAAAAAGCCTGAGAGAAACACTAAGATGCTTTATATCAACTTGAAATGACCAGCAAGTCGGGACTTTTAAACTGCTGGTTCTATACATCAAAAATACAGCCAAGGTGAAGGAGGAACCCATATTCATGGCATAAAAAACAATTGAACCCTGGAGCAAAGTTAAAATATATCTGATTTTGATGACAAACTGAGGGAGTTGGGGTTGTTCAGGTTGGATAGGAGAAGGCTTAGGGGAGACCTTATAGCACCTTGTAGTGCCTAAAGGCAGCCTACAAAAAAGATAGAGAAGGTATTTTTACAAGGGTGTGTAGTGATAGGACAAAGGGGAAATGGCTTCAAATTGAAAGAGGGCAGGTGTAGATTAGATATTAGAAAGAAATTTATTACTGTGAGGGTAGTCAGGGTAGTCAGGCACTAAAGCAGGTTGCCCAGAGAGGTTGTGGGTGTGCCATCCCTGGAAGTGTTCAGGACCAGGTAGGATGGGCTCCTGAGCAACCTGGTC
Source organism: Calyptomena viridis (assembly GCA_013390005.1). Lineage (NCBI taxonomy): Eukaryota > Metazoa > Chordata > Aves > Passeriformes > Eurylaimidae > Calyptomena > Calyptomena viridis. Next base: position 65,224 of record WEIV01006668.1, on the reverse strand, counting down.
TAGTGGAAGTTGTCCCTCTCTATGGCAAAGGGTTTGGAACAAGATGATTTTCAAGGTCCCTTCCAATCCACACCATTCTGTGAATCTATGCTCATGGTGACTGGGAAATTCAAGCAGACTGTAACCCAGGTAATTAGTCTTTTCCTTACAAATAGGTTTGCTAGAAAAAGCATATGAACCATAAGTATCAAGTTCACTTCTATTTTTTAACCTGTTCCACTGAGCTTGCAATACCAACACAACATGGTGCTGTGAATCTGGACAGTGCAGAGGAGGAACATTCAACCACAATGTCCAACTGCTCTGCCTCAGCACAAAAGCTCATTTCCACTATCTCAGCCTAAAGGAATAAATCAAAATGGTTTTGAAATGGGAGAGCACCTTCTGGAACCACCTGCAATTCTTGTATTTGGCTTCTATGTAAATACTGTGAAATATGGAACAAGCTGCAGGCTGTCACCTGATGATTTTTCATCTAAAAGAAGCAAAAGCAGCTGCAAACCAGAGAATAAGCAGCAGCTCTCCAACCTTGCAAGTGTGAAGAGCCAGGTCAGAGAAAACAAATACCTAAATCCAAGCTGATGCCCTGTGGTAAGGATGCAGCACATGGGACTCAGAAATGTGTGATCTTTCCCAAAGTCAGGAAAGGGGAAAGGTGCTTTGGGCACTAGATCATCTCTTTGCCTCAAGACTGCTTCAGAAAAAAATATAATCTAAGCAAGTTGATGTGCCTGAGCTCTTGGTCACAGCACAAACAACGCAGTTACCCCAGCTTGGCAAGGGTAGTGGTACCAGACATGGGATATAACAGTCTAAGAATATAAAACAACAAGGTCTGTGGACAGAGAGGAATATATTTTATTAGACCCACTAACACAGCTAGAAAAAAAAACAGACCAGCTTTCAGCACTCAAGCTTTTTCTCAGGTCTGAAACAGAAGTGTGTTACCCCAGGGAAGACCCATGACCCTGGGGAGCAGAAAGAATCTGAGAAAATAATGGGATACTGAAATTCAGTGGATTATTCATGCATACTTGAAATATTAAGTATGTTATGGCTGTTGATTACCACAGTGTCTGGCCAGGGTAAGAGGGCAGCCAGCTGCCTGCCACAGGCTCTCCAAAAGCCAGTGGGAAGCAACCACACTGCAATGGGCAGAGCAGACTCTCCCACAGCTGACCAGTTTGGGACTGGGAACCCATGTGCCTGGGACACCAACAGCTGAGTGGCAAGCACTGTCCAGGTTCCCAGGCTCCAAGGGATTTCCCAACAACACGTTTATAGCAGCACATAGCTTTGCTCACAGGCCTGGTCGAAGTCATGTTTATCAGCAAAACTGCCTGGCTTGCTGAAGCTGCAAAGGCCAATGCCTCACTTATGTTAAGGCTGAGCTGGGAGCCTGTAAGCAGTTACAGTGTACATCAGTGGGGTACTTTGGGGGTTTTAGAATCCTGCAAAACAGAGTTTACAAGAGATAACATTATTTCTTCCAGCTGTTCACAGAACTTGCCACATCTCTACAGAGCAATTTCTTTTAAAAAGTATGAAACCCCTTATATTCAGCCTCAAATACACTGAGATAAAGAAATGCTCTTTTCCTGCTGAGATAAAGGTCCAGTGGCACATGAAGAAAAGCTTATGCTCCCTTGGACAGAAGACAAAACCCAGTACATTAGTATTGTTTTGGCTGTGCAGAGGCCATTGCCCTGCTTCATTCTGTATTCTCTTTTTTGAAGTCTATACAAAGAGAAAAATAAAGAAACTGTAGCCCAGACCTTCTCCCCCAGTCAGAAGGCAAACAAGAGTAAGGAAAGAGAGCTTGTGCCTGATTTTGAATGCCTGTTTGCTGAGAAAGAGATCTGCACATGAAAGTTGAAAAAGAGTTGGTCTGGTAGAAATGTCTAAGTATGTATCCTTCGAATCAGGGATTAAACTAATTAGAGAAGTAAGGGAGGAGGAAGTAAGTGGTAGGGATGAACACATTGAAAGTGCAAATTTTGTCATTGACATTAAACAGCTCCAGTCAGTATTGAATGGTGCTTTCTATTCTTCTTCGGTAGCAAGAAACATCTCAAAAATTATGATATAGTCAGAAGTAATATGTAAGTTTCAAGGAAACTTGCAATGATGGAGTCATTGTAAAAGAAGGGAAAATGCTGTACTTCACAGAATCACAAAATATTTTGAGTTGGAAGGAACAAACAAGGGTCGTTGAGTCCAACTCTTAAGTGAATGGCCCATAGAGGGATCAAGCCTACAACCTTGGTGGTATTAGCACCATGCTCTAATCAGCTGAGTGAAAGATAAACTGTTAAGTTACATGGAAAAATCTTTAGCCATCATCTCTTCACAACAGGTTATCTGTTGTAATGAAATCCCAAGAGCTGATGAAAAGGGAAGTAGGCTGCCAAAATGAGTGAGGTACTCTCAGTGCAAAGTGACCTGAAGTTCCCAGAGCTCAGGCACACATTGCAAAGCTCATATCTCAGGTAGGAGTTATAGCTGATGGCTGGTTTTCATTTATGTACAAACCTCAAAAATTATCTTTCTTCACATAACAAGAAGGCAGTTCACTATTTTTAAAAATTATGTATCTGGGGTTAACCAAATTGAAAATAGAATCACTAATTTCCTTTAAGTCATGCAGCCTTTGTGGGAATCCAAAAGATACCAAACGATCTATCTATCTTTTATCTTTCACCCTTCCTAGGTTGTTAGCAGCTGTGATGCTAGTGTCACATCCTCTTCCAGAGGCTAAAACTGCCTCAGACTCAGCTCATGAAGAAAAGCAATGCAACGATCCTTCTATTTCATGAAAAATCATGAGGACACTAGAGTGCAGGTTTCACTGGAGCCTTGCCTTTGGCAGTCAGCACTCTGGCCAGCTAAGGCTCATCTTCAGGTAGGCAAAGTGTTTTTCTGATAGTGGAGCACTGACACCGTAACATTAATACTGGGTAGTTTGCCATTGCTGAACTAAGTGGCTGTCCCAGAGAGAGACTGAGAAACTAGACATATTGATTTTGCTTGTTGCAAAATCCAGTTAAAGAGAAGAGATTATAGGGTTCTCTGCAGAGCTGAAAGATGGAGAGGAGATGCTTCTCCTATCATGACAAGGAAGTTTTCCCATCACCGCAAAGATGATGGAGCTGAGAGGTGTATTGAGGAGGAAAGGCAGCTGCACCAAGCTTCAGTTCAAACTCTGGTTTTGGCTCTTCTCCATTCTTAAGCTCATTGAAATGTTTTAGAAGTTCCTTGTGACTCAGTCCGTGGTCACAACATTGTTGGAGTGACTTCCACAGAGGAGATACCTTACATATGACTGCTAGTGTCATTGTTTGCTTCACATTCAATGCGGATCTGTATTTTGCCACACAAATTTATCTTCTGTTATGGTTTGACTCCGGCTAAAATGCCAAGAGCCCACACATAGATCCATAATTTCTCAGAGAAGGAAAAAACTTCGACTTTTGTGATAAGGATTACAAGCGACTGTTTATTAACTATTTCAGAAGCAAAACAGTCTCTAACTTAGAATATTAAGTATTAACTACTACTACTACTAAAATCAGAACTTAAGAGTTTAAGAGTGGGAAGTTTGATAGATATTCTGCCTAACTTTTTATTTCTTCTCCTTCTTAAATATGTTATCACAGAGGCGTTAGCAATTGACCTTGAGCTAGCTTAGAGCAGAGAAAAACTCCAGCAGCTTCTTAAAGAAGCCTCTCTCCTAGTTCCCCCCAGGTAATAAAAAACTCTGGCTACTTAAAACCACAACATTCCACCCCTCGCCTCTGTGAATCACATATTTAAGAACTATCACTAAACCCTACACCCATCAGAAATCATTACTTACATTAACACTTAACTAAAAACATAACCCAAATTTCCATACAGAAACAAAACAAAACATTATCATATCACTAAATAAGAGTGCACAGTTACACAAAATCCACCCCTAGATTCTCTACAAAAATTACAACAAATTTAATATAATTTAGTATTTGTTTTGCTTATAACTTATTCCAATTATAATCATTATAATCCTTATCTCAAAATTCTCATTCTATCGCCCTTCTTCGCTGTACAGACCTTGAGCTAGCTTAGAGCAGAATAAAACTCCAGCAGCTTCCTAAAGAAGCCTCTCTCCTAGCCCCCCCCCAGCTAATAAAAAACTCTGGCTACTTAAAACCACAACACCCTCTTGCTTCAGATGCACTGGACTGTCCATTCCTGTTTGGAAAGTAAGAGACTGAGCTTGGATTTAAAGAGAAAGCTTTGTCACAAAGTGCAGTTTCCTTCACCTTTAGACATCAATATCTACACATGTGAACACGAAGATAATTAGAGAAAATGCAGGCTTTCACAAGAAAGTTTTCTTACCCCCCATACCACAGATCACTACCCTTACCTAGTAACCCAACCCGGTGCTATAAACCAGCTGCAAAAAGTTCAGCACTTACAACCCTGGCAAAGCCTTCCCTGACTTTGCCCCATGCAGCACTGGGTGCTGGTTACTACTTTGCAAGAAGGGGCAGGCTGTGGTATCAAACCCATGGAGCAGCCCAGTGTCCTGTGTGCTTTTCAAATTGGTGCCAGATATTGGTTGAAGTTTTGAAGTTTATATGTTCTACATCTGCCAGATCATTCTTCTTCCAGTGTCATGGGGGCTATTTCCACTTAAAACATGGCTTGTTTTGCTATTGTTTAACCCAGTTCTCTGGGTACTATTACACTTTTCCATGTTAAATTATATTGGACTGTTTTTATTGAAGCATAGAGGGAATTCTGCTTTGTTATCCCCATTGCTGACTTTCAGCTTATACACAGTGGATTTGCTTTGTAAAAGCAGCCATAGCAGCCAGCAAGTTTGCTGTAGAAGTACTTGAGACACCATCGAGGAGCAGGGACCACAAATCCTCCCTGGGATGATGAAGCAGGATGACAGCAACACCAAGGCCTCATCTGACTCAAAGGAAAATCTGTATCTTTTACATAACTTCTACAACAGAACTTCAACATAATTTTAAATAATTGCAACCATTCTTGCCATAGGCAGAACCTTGGTTTTTTGTTTCAGAGACCACAGAAACAGAGCTAATGAGTGCAACTGGTGGTTATGAATAGAGCTACAACAAAATAGACAGTTTCAGAGGAGACTAAAATTTAACTGTTCATAATTCAAGTAGCGTTAGCCAAACAAAGGTGGGTGATAACCTTAAAAACAAACCATTTAAGTATTTTTACAATGTAAAAAGTAGAATATTTCGTTTGAAACAAAAGTAACACATTTGGTATCTCCAAAGTAAAATTTTCCTTTTTATTACATGTCACTGGGTAGAAAATGGACATCCAGACACGAGTAGGGCTTTTTTTCCTCTTCTTGACAGCTAAAACATAGTTCACTCCAAGCTTTCATTAGTCCAGGCCTTTCATATATACTCCTTTCTCACTGTTACAATTGTTCGCGTTAGTACTTTTCAAAAGATATAATTTCTAACCAAGACATAGGTTTCTTATTACATGGACCTATGAACAGGTATATAAGACAACAATAAGGGACCATATCAAATTAATTTTACCAATAAGCTTTACCAAACTTTGGGGAAAGGTGAAGAGAAATCAAGAAAGGGAGCAGTGATGGAGTTTTACTTATATAATTTCATATGTAAATTATAACCTGATAACTTGATATTTTCTATGTAAGCCAATATTATCTGTGACCCCATTTATCTTTATCATTATCTGATGTCTGTATTCTCATTAACATCTCAGCAGAAGATACTGCAGGCCACGTAGGTCCTTTCTGAAAGGGACCTATGTGTACTTTCATCTTCCCACCTTCTGGGTTGGCCAAACAGAGGCTCAGGTCTTTAGCAGGAAAGGGATAATGAGGAAGCAAAAAAAGGTTTCGAGAGAATTAGACTGCCTCATCAGCAAGCAACACCTTTTCCTGACCACATCAGCTCTACTTGTAAAGGAGAAACGACAGGATTGTAACAAGCATGGAGGAAGATATAATCTTTATCTGAAATATTAATTACTGACATGGAGCTCTCTGAGGGCCTCTCTGTAGCTCTCTCTCATCATGCCGCTGATGAGACATCTCATCATCTACAAAGCCATTGTTTGAAATAATTACCAGAAAAGCAACAGGCTGAGGTTTCTGTCTCACTCGGAAAAGGACCTGAAATCCAGATCTCCCACACCTCAAGCAAATCCAGTGAGACCTAGGCATATCAAGCTCTGGGCTTGCCCGGAAACCCCGATGTGCAGACAAGAAACCCATGAGAGTGCTACTATTGAGGGATCCAGGTTTCAGAGTCCCTTGCAGTAAGCACGGGACCAGTGCCACATGCCAAGACTATAGGATATGCTAAAGGTACAGCCAATGTCCTGCTCAGTCTCTGTGAAGCTGAAGAGCTGCAAAGAGATACCCTCTGTGTGAGCAAAAGGGAGACTGCACACTTTTTTTTCCCCCCCAAGAAAAAGATTTCACTGAAATAAACTATTGACAGGCTTCAGCTGTCACAGAGAGATGCACTGCAGTGGTAAGCCAGTCAGTGTTGTGGTCCACATCACAAGATGTGTAGGTCTGACCTAGTTTGAACACCTGGGATACCAGGGTGGAAGTGCTGCTGCAAATGGAACCTACACCTTCAACTTGCAGCCAGCTACCTCTTTCTCCTGCATTCCTATATATTGAGGCTTCAGTCTTCAAACCTAGTCTGCAGCCAACTTGTCCCTTCCCCTGAGGAATAACTGACATTATGATGCTCAGTCCTGTGTAAGGGGCCTGGAAGCACCCAAGGAAATGCACACTGTCCCAAATCTGCCAGCCCTCTCTGAATCAAGATACTATGTTTAACCTGGGAGGCTGCAGGCAGAAGAAAACTTCTGGAAATTTCCACTTTATCTGGAGTGGAATAAATTAGAAGATATTAACAGCACTAAACAGTAACACAGACCTGAGTAACAAACTGCACAAGTTCATGAAGAAATAATTGGCCAAAACACTGCAGTTGTTTGATCAATAGGACTGCAAACTTAGTGGAACATAGACACACAACATAGAGTAACACCTTAAATTTGGCCTCACTGATTGGAGGAAGAGTATGCTTTGTCTCAGTAAATGTCTTCAGCAACCATTTGTCAGCAAACTGAAGCAGCAATCCCCAACTAAAGAACGAAAGCGGTGCAGGAGAATTAGATCATTTTCTTCTAGAACTTACATGCACTCACTTCAAATGCATGATGTGTTTAAACAGTAATTACATCAGTTCCATGCAGTTATGGAGACCTATTGGCTGGAGCTGATTCTGTGTAACTGGTGAAACAACTAAACAGTGCTTTCCTCTACCAGCTTTGCTGTAAATTCTTCTGAGCAAGGAGTTTGTGGTTGCAAATGAACAGTTCAGTTAGTACTGATGAAAAAGAGATGGAAATGACACACCACAACTGTCAACTAATCCTGTTCTCTTATGGGACTATTTCAAGTTTGGCAGCCCACACTAGTCCCATCATGTCTTTGGGGAAGTGCTCTTTGAGCAGAGCACGGCAACCTGCTAAGCAACAACCACAGCAGAAGTGGTGCACAGTTCTCTTGCACTAAGCTCTGCACACAGCAGAGAAAAGGCATCACACAGACTCTGCTACTTCAGGAACAGACATGTGAGAACAGGAGTCTACGCTGTGCTGTACTGTAGTCTCCTGTTGATCATATTCAATGAGCAATTGCAGGCAGTAGTTATGTCCCAAGGCAGTGCCAGGGCAACACAGAGCCGGAGGTGGAAGCTCGTTCTTTGAATGGAGCTAGTTGGTAGAGGCTGGGGAAGCTCCTCACTATTGGGCTTATTTTCCTAACCATGTGGTTCAAAATCTGGCTTGTAAGGGCAGCTTTGGTTCTTCTCTTTGATCTTGATAATGAAAAGCCATGAAGTGAGGAATCTTTCAAGCAGAGATGTGCAAGACCTGTCTCTCTCCCACCAGGCTGGAGCATGCTGCTGAAGTTACCACTTCCTGAATAAGGCAGGTTCCACAGCAACATTTGATTTTCAGTCGTGTGCACATTCTGGAATCAACAAAATCAAAGCATCCAAATATTATATATTATATATTCAGTGCTCACTTGGGGAGAGGTTGAGGAGTTTGTTGAAATATTTTGAAATAATTCAAGTATTTTACCAGAAAAAAGTGTTAAACTCTTCTAATGTTGTCCTTCTTTGTGAAATTCCAGGAAAATCTACCTGATTTCATGGAACTCTTCAATATTACCAAAAATGATTGAAATGTCTTCCTCCAGCTAGATGTTTACCTGTCCCATAAAAAATGTCTGAAATGCTTTGGTATGAAACACCAAAGGAATTGCACTATGGCTGGAAGCTGTAAGCATCGTATTTCAGGCGTTTATTTAACTCACTTGACATAGGCCTTGATAACTTCTTGAAATTTAATTATAGTACATATATAAGAAAAGCTAAAAAAAGTGTTATCTGAGATGGTAATTCCTGCTGCAGCTAAAGTACAAAGCTGTCTTTGGTGATTAAGAGTTAGCCATCCAGTCTACCTTTCCATATGCCCAAACCAGTAGATCCCACACGGAATTTTCAATTTCTCCCCTATAACCATCTACACCCTTTTTCTTCCCTTTTACAGGCTATATCTTCCTCATCTATCTCTTTACTAAGAAAAACCACCAAAGCCACATTCTTAGTAACACTATTCTTAGCTTTTGTTTCCCCTGTAGGAATCACACAGTTCATGTTACCACAAAACAGACTTACAGAAATTTAATTGCCAAATCAAGCTGCAGCTTGAACTGAGCTCTCAACAAATTGCATTTGACAGTTACCTTTGTTTATCCAGGCTACATACTGAGAAGTCTAATATCACATTCACCAACAGACACACAAAAATGGGAGCTGACAGTGAGCAGTGACATTCAGAGCTCATGACAAAGCGACATTAGAAGTGGTGAGATTCCAAACATTCTTCCCATATCAGAGTGCAGCCACAATTAATTGCAGAAGAAACTCCTTCCCAGAATACAAGCTTCTTATATTTTCTTTCGTTTTACACCACCATCCCTGAGAATGAGCCATGGCATCTATTGCTGTACCAATAGCAAAGCTGTACCACCTGACACTAAACACACCAAGAAAAATCTGAAGCCAAATTGTCCTCTTTTCAGCTCAGTGCAAAACATTTTGAAATATTTGTGTTATAGACATATACTTAGAAGTATGTAGCTGAAAAGAATCTAAAAACTATGAACTTCTTACCACTGTCATAAGGCAGGTTCCAGTGTCATTTCTGAGATATGTTTCTCTCAAATGTTCTTGAAAACTGCATCCTATTCCTGAAGTTCACCATCATGACCATCAGAAAGCATTTTCCATTTTTAAACCAGAAACTTCTTCACTGCTATTTGCACACTGCCTGCCGTTCCCTTACTCCATGGAAGTTTTCCAGAACCAAAACATTTCTTTCTTGCCTCCTCAGTCACCCATTCTTTGGGCTGGAAGGCCCTCAGTCTTGCACTATCAAATATTATTTGCTGCATCCCTGAGGACTCAGATTGCTCTTTCGTAGACTTTTTCTAGTTGGTGCCCAACTTCTCTGCTGTTGACACAGCTCTTGAGCTGGTTTGTCACAAGCTCAGTGCATTTTTCTAGAGCTCATACTATCTTACCAGTACTTTTTTCCCCTTTTCTCTGCAACTGGAGGATAATGTTGCCTCATGTTCACTTTGCAACAAACTGATCCCTTTCTTCCAAACTCCTGCCCATTTAGCCCCTCCCTACCTGTTCCCATTCATCTCAGTGCAGAGATTTGGACTTCTCTTTATTGAGTTACATCACCCTTTATCAGCCCAAATCTTTAATTCACTGAGATTTTTTACAATTCAAAACCCTTCTGATATGTGATCAGAGCACTTTAAATGTGCTGTAATCTGTAAATTTAATAAACTGTCTCTACTTCGTTAAAATGTTGAGTAGTAATAAATAAAAACCAAACTCAGCCAAACTTCTCACAAGCATCTTCACTTTTGATTCACCATTTTCCCAGCCTCCCTGTAGAGTAGGGCAGGTTTCTTGCTAACAAATTCGCCTACACCTCCCCTTTGATTATAAAAACACAGTCCAGTCTTTCTATATCTACTTATGCTGAGGTAGAAATTATTATTACTAGATATTACTAGTGATGGATGAACCTTTCTCAGACATAAGCCACTGTGCATAATAAAGATAGCTGCAAAGACCTGTGCCCAATTCCCATGAAGAAACCTTCCATTAAAATGGATCAGTAGCCACTGCTTTGACTTTTTTTCAGGGATTTAGTGCATTTCATCTTTAATACTTCTATGGAATCAAGCACTAAGGTACTCACACATTTCTTTCTTACAAGATGGGACAGAGCCAAAAACTAAGTAAGGGGAAAATAAAACATCAAGAAGAGGTAAGATATTCCCTAATCACTCTAACAAAGGCTAGAGCTTAGTCTTTAGGGAAAACAGAGCCACTGTTGTTGGATATTTGCACTGTAAGTAGCATTTCTAGTTCAGCTGGGGCTTTTGCATTGTGTGAAGTGTTTAAGACCTGTCTCACAACTGTTCCTCCCTAATTTAGCATTACAACAGGTTCTTCACATAGGTTATTCCCTGAAGTATTAAACACAAATAAAAGCATTAGAAAGATCAATGTACATTTCTAGGGTAAGTTTCTGATATCCCTCCTTTGGTTGTCTTATCTCTAACTTTTCTTCATAGTATTCTTTTTGTCTGTATAAAATCTGACAATAATTAGTTATTTGAAAGTGTCTTGAAGATCAGTGTTTCTGCAGATAACATCCCGTTAGAGTGAAAACAATACAAAATCTAAAACGACAGATGTGATGCTTCTATGATTAATTTCTGGTTTGTGATAACAAATTCTTTCATGTCCCTTGTCCAAGGCTTCTGATCAAAACCAGACCACTGTGGTGGCCAGACTGGCAGCAAGGTGCTGCACAAGTGGTCCAAGCAGCTACTCCCCTGCCCACCAAGCATCCAGATAAGCTGCTCAATCAAACTTAGTCCCTGCCCACAGTGTGACAACAGGTAAACCACCCTACTCCAAGGGAGTCATTTAGGGTGCCATCCCAAGGGAAGAAGGGAACAAAGTCACAGAAGAGATCAGACCAGGAGCTGGTGGTCTAAGATACTTGGAGATCTGGGAATACAAACTCAATTCCATTTTGCTGAAAAAGTGACTCTTGTACCAGAGCTTTCTAGCTGCAAAAGGAGGACAGAATTGTCTTTTGTTTTCCTAACAGTGGTATATACAGAGAAACCAGAGAGATTAAAGTGAGTGATGTCTTTGCATATTGTAGCTGACAGCACAGTACAACAGTAGGGACAGGAGCCTGGGGAAGAGGGTTAGAACCATGAATTTGCAAGCCTAGTGCTGCATGGAGTCCACAGAGCTGCGCAGAGGTCTAATAAATAACAAGTTAGAGACAAGGAAAGCTAGGAACTTAGAAAAGCCATAAGGTGACCTTGTCTGCTGTGACCTGCTATTTAATAAAATTAAAATTTAACATTTTCTGTAGTTTCATGTGAATAACTCATAACCATCTAATACAGATTCAGCTCAGCAGAGCTCTACTCTCCCATCTTGCTGTGAAATCATATTATTCCAAATGCTCAACTTCATTACTAGGGACAGACAGATCACTGCTGTTACAGTACCTTTTTATGTATGACGCACAAACCATTGTTTCCCTGCTCCCTTTACTATCCTTTTTCCTTTGCTCCATCAGGTACAGAGTAACAAGAAACCCTGCTGTTGTAATTTACTCTGCTCAGTATGCTATTTCGCTAAAATATTTTTCTTTCATATGGCATCCCAAAAATACATAAATATGAGAATATTACTGTGGTTGAAAAATCAAGCTAGTTAGGTAATGTCAAATTGGCAGACATCCAGCATTCTTCAATTACCCCCCTTGTACATATGCATTCTGGCATAGCCTTTAATTAACATGATCTTACCAATTTTTTTCCAGTGAAAACATGTCATTAAGTACCCAGGGTGAGTGAGGACCCAGTTCAGAGCATTCTACTTTCTCCATAATGATTAACAGGCTTATTTTCTATAATCCCCAAAACCCTGCTCTGAAGACGGACTAATTAATTTCTGCCTGCTTTCTCCCATGCCACTACAATACGTGAGTGCTCCAGAAACAGCATGTTCATTTTCACAGCAGCCTGGGGAGACAGGCAAGGGTTAAGAATGTGTGAGAGGTAATAATTTTCATTTTACAGGAAAAAAAACCAAAACTGTGATCCCCAGTGGGGGCCAGACTCAAAGCCAGTCCCTCTCTTCCCATCCCATCCTAAACTAGAGAAGCGTAAATCACCCATCCCCAAGCTGGAGCACAGTGCTGGGCTCCACTTTAACTGCACACACTTCAGTCAGTGACAGAGGCATCGACATGGGCTGATGCAAGCCATAGGGCATGTGGCCCAACTAAACCACCCCGAGGGATGAAACAAATTTGGATTGTCCCTGGGGAAGTTGTGCACCAGACCTTATGCACAGGATTTGTGTTCAAAAATGGCCAGGTGTTTTGGCTAAAGTTTTCCAGCAAAATCAGCTTGCCTCAGAGATCTGTTGAGGAAGTGCTCAACTCAAGGTCTACACACTTTATTGGAATTTGACAATCAAGTACCAGATAACTATAATAACTCTAATCCTCATAATGAGAAAATAAGTAGCATGTCTGACCATATCCAAAACTGAGATTAATTTTGACATTCAGACAGCATAGTTTTAGTTACTGTTTATAGCACACCACTTTTCTGTAGCCACATAATCAATTAACAGACCTATCAGCAGCTAAACACGGCCACATTTGCACACCAGCTTGAGGAGATGGTTTTGTCTGCCCCGGGTTGCAGATGGGCTGGTTCTGCTTTAGTCATTGCCACCTCCACCTCTATCCAAGGTCGCTTCTGCTTTCATCAATGTCAGGGGCACAGCCACCAGGGTCACAGTAACATACATAATCACAGAATGAGTCAGGCTGGAAGGGACAACAGTGGGTCATCTGGTTCAAACTCCCTGCTCAAGCAGGGTCATCCTAGAGCACATGGCACAGGATTGCATCGAGGTGGTTCTTGGATATCTCCACTGAGGGAGACTCCACAACCTCTCTGGGCAATCTCTTCCAGTGCTCAGTCACCCACATAGTAAAGAACTTCTTCCTTGTATTCAGGTAGAACTTTTTGTGTGTCAGTTTCTGCCTGTTACCTCTTGTCCTACTGCTCAGCAACACTGGGAAGAGCCTGGCTCCATGCTCTTGACACCTTCCCTTCAGATATTGATAGACATTGATAAGGTCCCCTTTCATTCATCTCCTCTTAAGGCTGAACAGGCCCAGCTCCCTCAGCCTTTCCTCGTAACAGAGACACTCCAGTTCCCTCATCATCTTTGTAGCTCTCCACTGGACCTGATCCAGGAGCTCCATGTCTCTCCTATCCTGAGAAGACCAGAACTGGACACAGCACTGCAGGTGAGGCCTCACCAGGGCTGAGTAGAGGGGCAGGATCAGCTCCCTCGACCTGCTGGCAATGTTCTTCCTTGTGCATCCCAGGATACCAGTGGCCTTCTTGGCCACAAGGCTTCACCACTGGCTCATGAGCAGCTTGTTGTCCACCAGGACCCCCAGGTCCTTCTCTGCAGAGCTGCTTCCCAGCAGGTCAGCCCTCAGCCTGTACTGGTGCCCGGGGTTATTCCTCCCCAGCTGCAGGACCCTGCACTTGCCCTTGTTGAATTTCAGATGGTTCTTCTTTGCCCATCTCTCCAACCTGTCCAGGTCCTTCTGAAGGGCTGCACAGCTCTCTGGGGGCTTATCCCACTTATTCCAGCTTTGTGTCATCTGTGAACTTGCTAAGGAGTCATCTGTCCGAGTCATGGATGAATGAGTTAAAAAATACAGCACTGAACCTTGTGGAGCACAAGTGAGAGGCCTCCAATTAGACCCTATGCCACTGATTACAACCCTCTGGGATCCGCCATCCAGCCAGTTTTTAATCTACCCCTCCGTTCACATATTCAACCCACACTTCCTAAGTTTGCCTGTGAGGATGTTGTGAGAGACAGTGTTGAAAGCCTGGCTGAAGTCAAGGTAGACAATATCCACTGCTCTCCCTTCATCCATCCAGGTAGTTTTTTCATTGTGGAAGGTAATCAGGTTGGTCAAGCATGATTTACCTTTAGTGAATCTGTGCATACATATCCATATGCACCAAAAAACCTTGTTACAAGGATACATGCAGCTCAGGGCCACATTTAGCACCAGAGGCTTTTCATGAAGAAACCAGTCTGTAGGAGTTCGAAGGACTCCACTTTAATCATGACAGATCAGTACAGTCATCTGGGTCCACCTGGTCTAGCTGGTGGGGAAGTGCTGTGAGGCTGAAGGACCCTGGGAAGAATGCTCTTCCAGCCATTGTGTTTGAGTGTCACAGCCTGTCACAATGAGACTCCCTTGGCACAATGTGATTACTACACAACAATAACAGTCAGAGACCCTAGAGCACAAATTATATTCTGAATCACTGACATGAGAATTTTACCCAGCTACTGTGAATAGAATAGACATCACTAGGTGTGAAACAAATCTGAGCTTAAAAAAGATTTTCAAAAAAAGCCAGCAGCTCAGACACATAGACAAGTGATCACCAGACTCAGGTATACATGTCAGATCTGTCCCGTAGACCAAGTGCTGTAGGTGAAGCCCTTGATGAATCTGAGAGGCCTTACAGTGAACCACATTAAAAAACCTGCATCAAATGACACTAATCCACTGCTACAACATATGTTGCCTTCAAAGACATCATGGTGCTGTACCTCCACTGCCACTTTTTGCTCTGACAGATGAAGACTGGAAAGCCTCTGCAGCAAACCTTCAGACACCTATCTATCAGAAACCTTCATGATCACTTTCTTTAGCTTAGTGGCAGCAGCCCCTCATAAGGCAAAGAAGGTGCCTTGAAGACATACTCTATTTACTCTCAGAGAAAGAGAGGGGACAAAACAGGTTTCAAACAATACCCCTCCTCTCTTCCTGAAGCAGCACTGAAGAAGTGTTACATCTTTCTCAAAGTCAATGGAAAACCAGACAGTCCTCAAAAGTTAAAGATATGCTTACAGGGCTGGAATGAAAAATAAGCTTAGATGCATTTCTGGGTCACAGCTAAGAACAATTCCCCTAGTTCACCACTTTTGCTTGAGACTCATTACAGTGACAGATAGATGGCCGGTTTTAGTAAGTCCTTGTTATCAATGTGAAATTTAATGCATCCTTAGTTACATCACTCTGAATGGCAATCCCACAATATTTTCAAGAAAAATGCAAAATCCTGATCTCCAAGGACCGTACTAGCCCATGGCAAACAGCTCGTGGAATAGCACACAGAATCCTGTGAGACACACGTAAGACTGTTCCACATTACAGCAAAACCCAGCATATTTTAATCTTTCTCTAAAACCAGCCAAATGAGCAACATTCATTTGGAGGAATTAATGTAACTAATTACATTTAAACACCAAGACAATCCATCTGCAATTCTTACCCCAATTTGCTACTTAACAGGTGACTGCTTTTGAGTCTAAGAAAGCACAGGCTCTTGGGGAGCAAACCCAATGAATTTTCTGAATACTCTCATGGTATGCAAGCACTTTAAACCTGAAGATGAAGCAGAAATTTTCTTTAGTAAGATCTTTCTTCCAAAATCTCAGAACACATGTACCTTTAAAGAAGGCTTGGACAAAATATTTTATATATATTGATCAAGTGACACCAACAGGCTCAGTAAAATCTTCTAGCTCTATTTTTACGAGCTGAGAATAAAGAAAGTTACATTTTGGAGAAAAGGAGAGCAGCAAACCATGGCTACCAATATTCAAATGACAAAAATGTCTGAGAGAATTCCAGATGTCAGCCATGTGTTACGGTTTAATAGTTCAGCTCTGAGTCACAGGCACAAAAACCTGTTACGAAACATATGCCTGCCTGCCTGTGTGTGTGCACACACCAACAAGGACTACTTAAAACAGTCTTAATTTGGGGGGCATTAATAGAACTGGAGAAAAGCACTTAATCCAAGCTGAAGTGGGAGAAAATTAGCACAGTTTGTCCTATGCCATGGACCAAGGGTGTGATGATTTGTAGTTTCAACATTTACAAACTGAAGTTAAAACTGAAGAGAGATTAAACACCCACTTGACAATCACGTGTAATCCTTTCAAATCCTACAAGTCCAATCACACTCTGTGTCTCAAACAATCACTAGCCTAAATCACCCACACCCCTCCCATGTGAAACTCATGAAAGTCCAAGTAAATTCAGCCCAGCTCTTTTAAGTTGTAATATTTATACTGTGATTTATTAGGTCCTTTTAGCATTTTTTTCCTTCTCACATAAAAGGAATATCTGTTGCACCAATATTTGGGAAGAGATGTCACATGCCACATCTTCTTTCTGATGAAGAAACATAGACAATCACTTCGTCTGTGTGCACTCTGTGTTCGCATGGGCAGGCAATCCTTGCCGGTTGATTTCAGTTCTCTCTGGCTCTGAGTGGTCAGCTTGAAAGGGAGCTGGAAAGCAAGGTGTTCCCTTTCTGCTGTCCTCCAGCTTGGCTACCTGACCAAAATAGTGAGCTGCATGCAAGGAGACTAACACACTTTGGCTCATCAATTTTTCACTCCTGGATCCAGTGTTGCCTATGCCATGCTCCCACACCCTGACATCACCCTGCTCTCTCCCTCCGAGTGGCTCTTCCAGGGGCACAGCAAGTCAGGAGCTTTGGGATCTGGACCAACTGATCTCAGGGAATTTGCACAGTAGTGAAATTCATAAGGAACTACAGTAACTTTGCCATTCCTGAAAATTACATCCCTAAACATCCACAGGCATTGCATATTGCACGTTTTCCTGCCAATTGCAAATGCCCATTTGTATTTGGACCTGCCCATGGCAAACCTGTGCACCCACACTGCCACCTGGGTGTGCATGCAAACCTGAGCCAAACAGGCCAGCATGTCAAGGGCACACACATGGGGGGTGTGGTAATTACATGCTAGGCATGCACAACTAGACACACATTTTTATGAAAATCGTTCCTCTAAAGATATGTTTAAAAAACACATACTAGAGGTTTTCAACCACTCCATGAAAGGGCAATGAAGTGGCTTAAGCAAGATCATTCCAGAGAAGGTCGTGCTGGAGACTGGAGAGTAGAAGGAAGAGGAGCAAACTGCAGCTATGGGACACACAGCAAGGTGCTCCTCAGCAGCCGAGCTGGCTGAAGGCTGTCTTCTCCTTGGGGCCTCCTGGACACACTAATTAGCTGCTTTAACCTGTCATTAGATTAAAGAAACTGAAATTATGTTGATGCTGTCTCTGTTCTGGTCTTGAAAAGCAAAAGGCAGATGATGCTTGCTAAGTACCTGTGTGCCAATAGTGTACCAGAGGTTTTGATCTGCCCCAGGGGTACCCTCTGCTTAGGAGCTCACAAGAGACTTCTATACTTCCCCCAAAGCTCCCTCCACGGTAAAACATAGGTTTGGGGGCAGGGAAGGAAGGATGCTAAGCCATTGGAAAAAAAGCCTAAAAAACAATCATCAAATACACTTATGCTACGGTCTTAGCAAATTACGATTTCACATGGGAATTTGGACAGGTGCAGTGTTACCAGATCTGGCAACAGCAGCCCCTTGCCTATGTAGCTGACCCTTATTTATCTTGCTTATTTATCCACTTAGCTGAGTCCAGCAGCAGTGAGGATTTCAGACTCTGTAGCTGAGAAGCAGCAGCCAGCTTTGTACTATGGCAAGCACGGGGAGCAGGCAGGCTCCGGCACTGGGCACTTGCTTGGGAGGGAAACCTCTGCCCACTGCCTCCCTGTGTGGCCATGGACTCAGGCACACATTGTCAGCAACACCTCATGGCAGAGATAATGCTTGCCAGCACAGCCCTAGACAGCCTGCAACACAAGCAAGAGGTGTTCACAATACCCTCCTCTCGAGCATTACAAATATTGCATATAAACCTGGACCTAATTTTGGCAATTCCTGCAGAAAATCCCCAGAAAAATGCCTCCCCCTTAGCTGCTGCTCTTTATGGGGGCTACAGTGCAAAAGCATGCCCCAAGAAGGGCAGGAGGAGTTTGGCTCTACAGCCATGACTTGGTTAAAAGTCAGGCATGCCATGAGGTTTGCAGAAGTATGTTACAGAGCAACAGCATTTACATGAGTTTTTGTCTGCATTATGATTCAATGGGAAACAGGTCTCATGGGGGCAAAGCAGAGAGGGAACAGGCAGGTGCTACAGTGGGAGAAGGATGCATGTGGAAGCAGATATAAATAGATTTTTAAAAATAGATTAAAAAGGACAGAAATGCCATAGAAGAGCAGCATCACAACCCAGCAAAGGCAGTTTGCTGCCTCAGAGGGCTGAGGTTTGCAGACTGGGGCCATTGGCAAGGGCCAGTGGGTGCGAAAGGGCCACCCCTGCACAGACTTGAGACAATAGGGCATTGAAGGTTTCCTTAGCCATGGCAAAATAAGTCCTCCAGATAGGTTAGGCTCGGTGCACACCCCACCAGCTGCCCCAGTGTGGGGCAAATCTGCTTGGTGCTTACCTGCGTTGCCTAGGAGTGATTTTTGCAAAAGGCCTTTTGATGACATAGTCTATCAAAATGCGCAACAAGCTCCAGCTGCTGCTGCTGGAGTTTGCTATTTTTTTTTTTTGAATCATGATTTTTCATAAAAGCCTACCCACTCCAGAAATATTGTCATGGAAATAAAATAAAATATGCAGCAGCGTTAACGTGTTCCCGGGGGCTGCTGCCAAAGCCACGTTAGAATAGCTCCATCTAGTGGAAATCAACAGAAGCAGTGAGGGCAAACAACAGCGATCTGCGAGAAAAGCTGTAGGAAAATGCTGGCAACTTGCTTCTTGACTGCATGTGCCAGCAGCAGCTTTGGTTCCCATCCACGGGGGTTGTGCTAGTTCTGTCTCTCCCGGAGTTTCAGACCGAGCCGCAGATTTGGAAAAAACTGTGCAAAGCCAGCATAGCTAGTATGTTTTATCTGATTTTTGACATATAATTGTAATATTTACACAGTTACTATCTGTTCAGAGCTCAGGGAAAGTCAGAGGTTGTGTAGAGGCTTCAAGCTCTGTCACACAGAGCTCCACGTTAGACCGTCTCCTAGAGGGACAACCCCCCCATCAATCCCTGCCTTCACTGAGTAATTTATAGCTGCATCTGCACCTTGCTCAGCACTTTTTTCTTGTCTCTATTATCTAATTTCCATTTGTCTGTATCCCTATGCATGTACTTGTAAATAGAAGGAACATCTGTACTGCAGAGCTCAAACACATTCCTGTCTTTAAAGAGAGTTTAGATAAGAAATTCATGAGGTTATGTTTTAAAATAATAATTACTCCCTCTTTCTAGTGTGCAGTCGGATTTATTCTCCTGTTTGTCCAGACTCTGAATTTCACCCTCTGATAACAAAGTTTATTTAAAACTTTTTGTTTAAAGTCTGTTTAATCCATGTCCTGGGACACAAGAAGTGGATTTCAGCATAAAGTACATGTCCTTTTGGTTTTGCACTGTAACTGCCACTTAGAATCATCTAAGAGATGACAAAATCTTTCAGACTTCAGAGGTCTGACAAACATCCCATAAACTACATCAACAATTCATCAGCATAGATGATCACTGAACATAAATGCAACAACCTCCTTAGGTGAAACTGCACTCATCTGCAAGGTGCAGGAACACTTAAATAATGCTAAGATGGATTACCTGAAAGAGAACTCTGCCAAGCCTTGCCATGCTCAGGGTATTCTGGACTGCCTTAACAAACAGTGCCTACTCAACACATGAGAGCTGGAGCAGCAGAAAAGCACAGCAGCATGCACTCCAGGGATCCCATACAGCTGGCCACGATGAAGTCAGGGCTGACAGCAGTTTAGAAATCAGACGTCAAAAAGAAAAGCCATGGAAAATGCTGTTAACTGAAAATCTAGACACAGTCATGGTTGAAGGAAGGCTCCCTGGAGTAAATTGCCAGATTTTCCTGGCAGCAGACAACCCACTAAGTCTGTTAAAAATGCCTTCTTCTTGTTCTTCCTTCTGTCCTCCTCTCCCCGAGGTCCTGCTCATTCTACAATGCTGGATATAACTCCAGCAAGGTTGAGTCCAATAACAAGCCACAGACTGCTATTTGTGCTGCTTAGGTAGCTGAAAAACAGAAGAAACAAGAGGTAAAACTAAATAAAAAGAAAATACAGGAGGCAAATTTTGGCACTCTCATTAGGATTGAAGGATTTTTATTTTCTGCTATTGTTCATTCCACCATCCTCTTCTGAAGAGTTATTTCCACTTGTGTGTAAAAAAGCTCATTTATACAGAAATATTGCCCAAACTCAATTTGTATCATTTAATCAGGCCAGGAAAACCCTGTCCAGGGCAGCCTTACCACCCACAAACAACAGCACATTGAAGGACACTGCTGTTTCTGTCACATCAACACAACATGAGGAACTGCCTCTTTGTCATTAAAATGGAGGGACAGTTCCAAATCCTATTGTTTCTTTGAGATCCACTCCTCTGTCACCTAAGAAAAATATACATCTCATGACGCACTTCAGACTGAGAGAGACCCATGTCTGTCCCAAGCCACTCAGTGCAGCTCACATCAGCACGGCAGTGTGACAAACTACAATGCACACACCTGCTGGGAACACTTCTTTATACATGGTTTTGTTCCCCATGAGCTGGAGGTGACAGCTCTGACCAACACCTGCAAAGGAGCAGTGCAGCAGAGGGGTGGGGGCTGCAGCACCGACAGTCTGCAGGTACTGGAGAGAATGTTAGGCAGGGGAGAGGGTCAATTGTTCTCGACAGCCAACAGTAAGTAAGCAACAAGTTAAATTAGAGCAAAGAAAACAGAGCTACACCAAGAGGAAAAAGTCTGTAATAAATGGCAAGTATGCTTAGGCAACAAGCTCCAGTCCTAAGAGGAAGTGCTGACTATCAGCCAATGCCATCCCAGCAAGATTTTGTTGTCATCCTGTGGGAGGATGGAGCCCAGTCATTGCTCTCTTCCTTTTGGGCTATGGAGATTAGCCATCTCAGGCCTTCCCTGCTATGGTGGTGATTCTGCAGCTGCTTCCAGACACCCCAGAAGAGCACAGAGAGCCTGTGTAGGGTCTCTTGAGAATTTTACTCCTATTTTTAAAGGAAAAAACAAGGGAAAGCTATGGTTTCCTTTTGATTTTCCTTTGAAAGCAATTGATATTTTGGAGGGATGGCAATATGGAAAGAACTAACACCAAGACAACCTGTCACATGAAGCTCCAATGTGCTTTCTTTGATGGCAATGAAACCTTGTCAAAGACTGAGTCACCAAGTGAAACACTTTCAAGAGACTTATGAGCAACCTGCAGACAATTATCCCTGGCAATACTGTGGGACATTTGCCCAGTGAATGTCCAGGGCTTTCAGGGAGATTATAGGAGGTTGAGGAGTAAGCCAGCCTGTGTCTGACCTGGATCTGACAAGCTCAGCAAGTCTAAACGTTCGGTAAATTCTTCTCCTAGCACATAGTTTTGAAAAGGGGGACTACGTATTTGGTGTATGTATTAAAAAAGACAAACAAACACACAAAAAACAAATAAAATCAGACAAAAAACTACAAAAAAAAACAATAAAAAGACACATGAAAGCAGATATTAGAGTAGACAGGACTTCTGGAGCAAGCATTTGACAGAAGGAACAACTGGGTGGCCCCAGGTCACTGATATCTGCTGAGGGCAGTGGGCAGAGGGGTCATAGCCCCAGTGAGAATCACTGTGGAACAGCTCTGCATGCATGGGACCAGTCTTCTCAGATCTACATCTCTAGTCTGGCTGAGTTGTAAGAATTTACCCTTTCAAAACCATCTAGTAGAAACAGATCATCAGTAGCATCCAACCACAGCCGCAACTCCCAGCTGCCACATGAAGAAAAACCCCTGAATTTTAGCAGAGAGATTGATTTCTTCTTCCATCAGCAAATCAGATCAGTCAAGGATTCATGCTTGGCAAAAAAGGTGAGATCACTGTGAGCATAGGAACTTCAGAGCCCCCATCTCTGTTGCATGGTGAGGACAAAGGAACAAATGTTATGCTGTGGCAAAATATATTTAGGGCAATGACATATTCCCAACATATTCCTGACTGGAATATAATGCATTTTACCTCATTACATCATGTCATAACCAGCAATTACCTGGCAGTTGCACGGACATGAAAGATAAGAATTTGTTCATATGAATGGCAGAGAAAGAGGAGGGAAACCTGTAAAGTGCATTAAAGCAATCAAAACTGTGTTTAGACATTGCTTTGTGCTCCCAAGACATCTGGCTGAGCACAACCTATGTTTGGGCTTTTTCCTCATTGTGGCAGTTTTGGGTTTCTCCCATTATTCTCACCCACTCTGATCAGAAGCACACCCTGCTCCTGAAGTGGCACTCATTTGCCACACAGTCTCACCAGTGGCCACTGTGTTCCAAAGGGTCATGGAAACCCTCTCTCAGCCAGGACATGGCTGGGAAACTTTAAACTCACTTTGGATGCAGCTATGGCTCCTCAGCAGCATTTCTTACTTGAAAGCATCAGAGGTTTCTCTCCTCTCTCTCTGGAGCTCTATACACAAAAATCCATGTCGCTTAGCAACAGGGTTTCCTTTTAAGATGCTCTTTTGTTATTTCAAAGCCTTCATGTCAGAAGTTCTTTAAATAGTCTCAGCTCACACCAGCTCCCTTTTCCTTTATCCCTGCCTGGTTTCCTCCCATTACGAGGTTAATATCTATATCCAGCTGAAGAAAACCAAATCAAACAAAAATGCAATTCCCAGTGATCAGTCCAGCCCTGTTGTGCAAGGCTAAGAACCTCCTTTTTCCCAAAGCCATGCCAAGCAACACCCAATAGAGACCAGCTGAGGAAAGGCAAAACTTACAAGGGTTTTGATTCTTGTTCTTTGCTTGCTACTCAAGTCAGACTTGATACAACTCCTGAATTTCTCTGTTGTCTATTTAAAATCTAGGATTTAAGACTTGTGCAGCCCAACCTGTTAGATTCTGTTCTGTTTTGAGAGAAGAATAATGTCTTGTTACTGATCATTGAGAACTGTGTTTTATTTTGGCTTTATAGCACTTATTAGTACTATAAAGTGCTTGCTCCCACAGGGAGCGACAACACTGGATCTTTTTCTCATTTAGGAGAAAACAGAGGCTGAATTTATGACACAGGGGAAAGTTTTATAGCTGTTTCAAAGAGTAACAGGGATCTCCAGCACTGAGATCCTCAAGACATCTTTTGAATTTTTTTAAAATCACAAGCTACTCAAGGAGGATAACACAACAGCTGCAGCTGTACAGAAACAGTGTCTGCAGGGAGAATACAGGAGACATTCCCCTTAGAAGGTGAAATATGGATGAACAAAACATCAGTAATTAATCAGCTGCTAATTCCAGACAGCACTTTCCTTCCAACATAGTGCCTTTGTCCTGGCTATTTTCAGTCTGCATTTGGTAGGACTTCACACAGCTTCATATGCCCCAGCCATGGCCAACTTGCCTTCCTGGCCATCAGGCAGGGCTCAGGATGCAGGCACAGGGTCCAGGAAGCCCTGTGTCCCCTGGTCTCTAGCAAGCTGCAGTCATCACCTGCAAGTTTGTTCATCCTGTCCGCTGAAAAATAGCACTGATGCCCTCGGAAGCCAGGGGTTCCAGGGCATGGCACAGCAGTAGTGTCCTGGTTCAGTGCCTGCACATCAATATTTTTGAAAGTTGCCTCAAAATCCACAAAAGAATAAAGTACCCATGGAGAGGCAGCCAGAGGAATTCTCAATCTATTTGTTTGGAGTATTTCTATACACTGTGCTCACATCGTGCCTGTGGTCACACTCTTCCTTCTTTTTAAAGGGGCATCTATGTCCATCTGTGGAAGTAGTTTGCTCAAGTCATGGAAATTTCACATTGAAACTGTGGCATGTCTTCAGCACTAACCTCAACCATTGGTGCTAAAGAATAGAAGATGGTGGCTTGATGCCCTACCAAGGAATAGTGGCAAAGCAGAGGAAGAGGAATCCCTGAGGTAGGGGGATCCTTCAGCCTGGCCTCTGGCTGCCCAAAAGATCCATCAGGCAAGTTGGCGCCCAGCTGGGAGGGCATCACAGGTGCAGTCCTGCAGCTGTTTTCCCACTTGTGTCCCCACCAGCCCCAAGAGCAGGCAAAGGGACACTGCTCACATACACAGAGAGCATGGATTGGAGAGCACATCTGACTGCTATGTCCTGCCCTTGTTTAGGATTTCAGAAAGATCGACTGCTGCAGCATGAAGGAGAGAACTTTCACTTGAAGTCCGGTAAAATCTGTGTTTTACAGCAGCTGTTTCTTCCTGACAGTGATTTATGCTCTTGCTGCACCTTGTTTTAGGTGTCTCCTTAGAGTGCAGCCTGAGCCTGCCACACTTCCTGCACAAGTAGCAGAGCCCATGCAGGTTTTCCTGCAGGGAAATGAGAGTTTGTGGCAGGGCAGGTGGTCCTGGTCTTCCCCAGCTCCCATGTTTCATCTACTTGGGGTATCACACAACCACAGCAGGGGAGTGGTCACAGCCCAAATCACAATTGCTTCATGACAAAGCTGGGTTCTTAACACAAAGCATTTAAAGCAATTACTTGGATTCGTATCTCTTGTTTATGGTACCAAAGAAAACCACAAACAAGGAAAATCTTGAACTCCATACTTGAAGGAAATGGATGAAAACTGATTCAAGCTTTTGATCCTGCAGAGGGATTTACGGGTATTTTGGAAGCCTTGCTGTATGGGTTGCCAATTGCTTTTTATTCAGAAGTCTAGAAGACCCAGAGACTGAGATGATTTATCTGTTAAATAAGAAAGAATGAATATCTCATAGGGATTCTGAGGGTACAAATGTCTTTTTAATATAGATACACAAATCATTACACTTATTTTTTTCTTTTTATGTCTTTGATTGATTTCCACTTACTCTTACAGTCATCACACATTTTTTCCAAGGCAACCATGGAAAAGGAATAATTTTCCAGGTTCATCCCACCTGCAGGACTCCTTGGGGCCACCTTTTTGAAGGTATGTTACACAGTGCTCTGACAAGGAATTCTGGGCCAGGCCAAGCACAGGGTCAGCCAGGTGGATTTGACAGACAGAACTTTCCCTCAGCTCAGTCAGCCATCCTGCTACCCAGGCGGAGAGGCTTCCGCAGGATCCCACCAGACACAGGATCCACCTTTCTGTGTCAGGGATGCAAACTGTCACCCCGTGACTTCAGAGTCATGCCAACAGCCCACATGACACACAGGTCTGTGCCTCTTGGCTGGGCTGAGGAGCACACCAGCACTTCACTGTCACAGTCCCTGCCAGGACTGACACTACATCCCTGGTGGGGTTTTGGTGGGGGAAGGTCCACCGCAGACTCTGTGGGTGACTCACTGCGTTATGAGCCGTTCCTCCTCTCTAGCTCAAGAAATCAGCTCAAAATGGAGAACCCCTGCAGGAAGTACCACACTCTTCTGGGGATTTCTTACTGCAGGGAAGACAGACTGGGGTGCCACAGCACTGGAGGGGCAGTGCAGAGGGAGCAATGTGCTCAGCCCTCAGCAGCATGAAGTATCTCACGAGTGCATGTGATGAGCACAATCACACTGAAGTCAAGTACTACTGCTGGTGTTTGCATGCTTCTGAATTGCCCATCATCATAGTGGAAAGATTTTCAGTCAAGCACAAAGAAAGTAAAATTAGGAGTACTTAATTACTCATGAGGGGACTTTCCCACTGACCCTTGTGAACTGACAGATCCCCTGAATGCAGTGATGGAGAAAGGATCCACGCAGCACTTAGAAACAGCATACACCAGCATGAGAACAGGAGCAGTCCCAGTTGAATATGGGAAGTGAATGAGCCTGCAACAGCCCTGGCTGCTGCAGTGACAGAGGGTCTTCAGTCTGCTCAAGCCCATGGTGGGTGTCCTTAGCAAAGCCCCCTGCCAGCACCAAAACCCCTCCCGCTGCTAACTACTCCCATAAATTCCCACTCCTCCCCGTTTTGCTTTAAAAGCACCAAGATCTAAATTAATCAGATAGGCATACATAATAAATAATTCAAATATCCCTAATCATTTGTAATTTTTACTAAGCTTAACAACTGCCTGCACACATGGTCAAGAAGAGGAACTTAAGTCACCCAATACTAATTTCATAATGTATTTGTTACCCAAAGTGTTGTGTGCAGTTTCGGGAGCTTCAGTATAAGATATAAAGGTATTAGAGAGCATGCAAAGGATGGTCACAAAGATGGTGAAGAGTCTGGAGGGGAAGTTGTATGAGGAGCAGCTGAGGTCATTTGGTTTGTTCAGTCTGGAGAAGATTGAAGGGAGACCTCATCATGGTCCACAGCTTCCTCATGAGGGGAAGGGGAGGCAGGCACAGATCTTTTCTCTCTGGTGAGCAGTGACAGAGCCTGAGGGAACAGCATGACACACTGTGTCAAGGGAAGTTTAGGCTGGATATTAGGAAACAGTTCTTCACTCAGAGAGTGGCTGTGCACTGGAACAGGCTTCCCAGGGAAGTGGTCACAGCACCAAACCTGGCAGAGTTGAAGAAGCTTTTAGACAATGCTCTCGGGTACCTGGTGTGACTCTTGGGGTTGTCCTGTACAGGGCCAGGAGCTGGACTTTATGACCCTAGTGCATCAATTCCCACTCAGGATATTCTATGATTCTGTGAAATTGAGTTAGGCCTTGAACTCATTATTTGAATAATAAATCTTCCCATTTCATCTGCACCCCCCTCCACTCCACCCCAAACCAAAACCAACAAAAACCAAAAACATCTATGGAATTATTCCTGCTTCCTTACATCACAAATAAATTCCACGAAGCATAATAACAGGCTTCATTGCACTGAGGCAGGATTAGCTTTGGCTGAAGTCCTTTGTTGATTCAGAAGACTTATTTACAAAATACCTTATTGGTTTTGAATTTGAGTGTTTTAGCATGGGTGGCTGGAAGAACTACCTGTGCCACCAGGGCTTGTAGCCTGCCAAAGAAAAGTCATGAGGTACAACTATGAGTCCAAGCTGCTGCACACCAGGAAAGTGGGGATGACAGGGTATGGTGGATTGATCCTGACTGGATGACTACTCTCCACAACTGGATGGGAGAGAGAAAATATATAAAAAGTTCACAAGTTGAGATAAGGACAAGTAGACATCACTCACAGATTACCATCACATGCAAAAAAGACTCAGCTTGGGGTTATTAATTGAATTTGTTACGAGTAAAAATCAGAGCAGGATAATGAGAAGAAAAATAAATCTTGAAAACACCTTCCTTTCAGCCCTTTCTCCTTCCCAGGCTCTACCTCCTCCCATTCAGATGGGAAATGGGGCTTACAGTCCATTCATCACAGGTTGTTCCTGCTGTTGCTCGAGGAGAGGAGTCCTTCCTCTGCTCCAGCATGGTGTCCCTCCCATGGGAGACAGTCCTCCACGACCTTCGTCGAAATGAGTCCATGCCACAGGCAACAATTTGCACAGACTGCTTCAGGGTGGGTCACTTTTCCATGGAGTGCAGTCCTTCAGTCCGCCACAAGGTCACAAGTCGTAGGAGGAAACCTCCTCTCTCAGTCTAAGCTCCTCTCTCCACAGGTCTCCAGGTCCCTGGAGCCTTCCTCAGCATGGGTTTCCCACAGGTTCACAGCCCTTTTCTGGGTATCCACCTGCTCCAGTGTGGGTCTCCTCTATGGGCTCTGGGTGGGCCTCTGCATCCCCATTGACCCCCATGGGCTGCAGGGGCACAGCTGCTTCACCATGGTCTCCACCATGGGCTGCAGGGGAACCTCGGCTCCAGCACACAAAGCACTTCTCCACTGACCTTTTGTCTGCATAGTTGTTCCTCTGACATGTTCTCACTCTGCTCTTCTCTGGCTGCAATTACATCTGCCCACTAAATTTTTCCCTTCTTTAACATGTTATCACAGAGGCATTGCTGTCATTCCTGGTTGGCTTGGCCTTGGCCAGCAGCGGGTCCATCCTGGAGCTGGTTGGCATTGACTCTCCTGGACACAGGGGAAGCTTCTGGCAGCTTCTCACAGAAGCCGCCCCTGTAGCTCCCCTGCTACCAAAACCTTTAAAATCCCTTACACAGGGACACACAAGCCTCAGCCTTTGAGCATGAGCAAGGGAAATGGCAGATAAAAAAAGGAGTGAACATATCAAACAAATTCCTCTGAACTTTTGGCAACCAGCTGCAAGACAGGCAGAATTTCCAACAAACACAGAACTGACTGGGAAATAGGCAGAACTGTTAGTGAGATGAGGAGTGAGCTTTTCAGTTTGTCATTCAGAGAAGTTATTATCTTTTGCATACAGTAAATTAAAAAGAACTAAAAAATCCTGCCAATCAGGTTAGCACAGAAGCACCCTCGTAGCAGACAAATACAAACACAACAGCAGGTCACCAGTTCTGTGGCCTCTTGGTGCCTGCTAGCCCAAACAGCCCGCCCAACAGTTTTAGGCAAGAATGCAAAAGGGAGTGAGCTTTGCACAGGATTTTAGGCCTCTCTCCTGCCACCTTGACTGCTCCCTCTTGTCAGCTGCCTGCAGGGATGAGCCCAGCATGGCTCAGGTGAGACTTGACAGACAATATCAGCTCTAGCGACCAGCACAGCTGTGGCCTTGGTACACTATTACAGAGCTGAAGTCACTGATTTTGTGTGTGTCCTCAGCACCAGATAAGCTCAGCTATCTCCACCTTCCCAAGTGTCAAGCTTGATGCTCTCCAGATGGCATGTTGATTGCTTGAAGCTTCACTGATTGAGTCACTGGTGCTGGATCAGCTCCGTCGGGCTAAGGCATGTTTGCTGAGCCCAGTAAATTTTTTTCATTACTTTCTCTACTCTACTAGAAAATGCCACTTAAGCCTACTGAAAACAACATTGTCAAGATAATAACTCAGTCATTTAAGGAAAGAAAAAGGCAGGTTGAGCTGTTTGGTTAGAGTCAGCACTCAGTGCTGTCCTGCTCAGTGAGGACCAGACACCTCTGTCTGACTGCCATAAGATGCCCTCCTGCCCACAGCTGTCACACGCATGCCTATCTTAGAGATGAGTAGAAATATTGTCCCCCTCCAAAAAACTGATCATTGCTTGTAATCTAAATACAAGACAAAGAGTGTTCATTTCAGACTGAAGTATTGCTTTTTAGCTTTACTCTTTCTACTGCAAGAGTCATGCATCAGCATCACAATCTATTTTTGCAAAACTATAGGCACAAATCTTAAAGGCATAGAATCATAGAATGGTTTAGGTTGAAAAAGAGCTATAAGATTATCAAGTCCACTGTAAATCTAACACCACCAAGTGCACCACTGTCACCAGTCTCTAAAGCAGAGCCCTGGCTTTCAACTGTTTTACAAGATTTTGTGCCTTTTGTAAGTAATGTATCAAATTTTGTTCAGCTCAAACTTCTCATTGGACTAAATTCCTCTTTGGTGAGATGCTACAGTCTCATTTGCTCTACCCCATACTTAGTAGAGGCATTTTACTCTACATAAACATGAAAACAAATTTCCCTCCGTTTCCACTTTTTAAAGATCTGTTCTGCCCCAGAAAAGCATCAGTGCACAGTAACCTGACTATATTTAAAGCAGACAAGTTCCTCTTTCACTCTGAAATTACTGTTTTGATCACAGAGTCTGGGAAGTTTAGCAAGCATATATTTTCCTGGCAACTTGCTTGCCAGCCAGCTCCCCCAGTTTTATTTGACCTCTTTGCTCAGTCTCACTTTCACTCACAGAGGGCAGCACAAGATCATCCACTTCAGCAACCCACCTCTCTCCATAATGGCCTGTGCTTTATATCTTTTGGGTTTCACAGTGCTCACCTGTGTCAGCTGTGAAGCATCCGGTGCTGCAGAGACAATGTGCGTGGAGATGAGTGACAGCCACCAGTCCTCTTTGTTATACAGGAACTGCAGACACCTCGGGTGAATACTTGCCTACTAACGTCCCAATGTTTCCACTTCCTGAGGGATTTATCTCAGGGGAATCTGAAGGTCTTTATCAGAGAAATAAGGCAGGTGTCTTGAGATATGTCTAGGGACATCAGCCACTGTCCCTCCTTCTCACACCTGGACATCTGTGCACTCTCACACCCTCTCCTACCACTGACAGGGACTTTGGGAGCCCATCAAACCAGCACTGTCCTTCACCCCTTAGAGAGCCTCAA
The DNA here is from genome assembly GCA_013390005.1 of Calyptomena viridis. Lineage (NCBI taxonomy): Eukaryota > Metazoa > Chordata > Aves > Passeriformes > Eurylaimidae > Calyptomena > Calyptomena viridis. The sequence continues at coordinate 34,851 of WEIV01006668.1, read as the reverse complement.
GAATGATAAATACACTGGTATTTAAGAGATATCAGAGCTACACAGAAGAGAGGTATAAGGAGTTTTTCCTCTTATGCTGTGCTCTTGATACAGGAATTTGCACACAGTGGTGGGAGGATGATGTCTCTGTTTGCCCCTTGGTTAGTGTGCAATATCACATGAGAATAGTAAGAAAATATCAGGGATTTTCCAGGCGTAGGAGAGAAGACTGATCCAATTAGATTTTTTTCTCTTTAATCTTTTCATTTCTTTAGTATTTTCTTTTCCAACTGGGATACAACGGAAAAAAAAGGCAAGATTTTTGATTCAGAGAAGAAACACAGTGGAAAAGTAGCCCTCTGCAGTGTACATTTGGGGCCAATAACAAATTCCTTGTTGAATTACATTTACAAATCCCTGAGCACTCAGAGCTGTACAACAAGATCTGCCTCAGGATGGTTTTTCCTCAGCTCCCAGTGAGAGTCACTCTGTGCCCTGAGGCATATGGAGAGAGCTTGCTTACTGTTTTATTTGAATGGCAAAACATAGGCATTGTTCTCATTTAGAGAGACTGCACATGGCAGCAATTAGCTCCACAGGTTCTTCTTTGCTCATCAGCATTGAGAGCATTGGCTTTTCTAAGCCAGTATTTTGCCACTTTTGTAGTTACTGACACAGCGTTATTTTGGTTCTTCTAGGCTTGACCTGAGTCCCCGTGCTATCACAAGTGTTCTCAGAGCAGATACTGGGGTGGCTTTCTGCCCTCCAGGTCATGCCAAGCACCCACATGTCAGGACTCAGCCATGGGCAGCACAGATTTATCACTCCCTGGTGGGGCTGTCCCTGAGTGCTGTCCTTCTGGCACTGAACTCCAGCTGGCACCTAGCATGCCAGCAGGAGTGGGACAGTAGAGGAGCTGTGCTCCCAGATGGGGAATTTCGTGGTGGCAGTCCCTCTCCACTTCCTCCACCATGCTGCTGCCAGCATCTCTCTGCCCCTGCCTGCCAGGCTGCACTGCCTGAAGCAGTGTGGGTCCATGTTGATTCCCTGAGACTCCTTGGCACCATCCAGTTACAGGATTTGTGTTTAAAGGAAGGGAAGAAAGTGTTGACCATATCCAGCTTTCAGCTTGCAACAAACACTACTGCTCTTCCCCCTCCTTTGAGGCCACTGAGTGCTGACACTGCCCACCTGCCTCTCCTAAGCCAGAGATAAGCAGAGTCATGGTTTAGCCTCAAATGCTCACAGTTGCATGTCAACAAAAAAACCTGAGCCCCACGTACTATTCCCCTGGGTCCACTCATACGCACATCAGCACACCCTGACAGGCCACATGCTCCTGCCCACAGGGCACACACCTGCACTATTCCCTATGTGTCATGGGCTCCAGGATCCAGGGCATTTCTCTCTGGACACACAATTGCTCCTGCCTGCTTTCTTTCACTAGAGAATTGTTTTGTATCCATTAAAACGCTCACGTTGGCCAACTGTGCCATACACGCATTCCTTACCCACACGTAGAATGTCTGCCAGGTTACTGGCAGGGTATTGTCAAAGCCACAGCTCCCACTCAGCCTTGAGGACCCTGCCCCTCCTAGGCTGGGCCCAGGCAAGGAAGCAGCTGGTGCTGCCCTGGCTGTGCCCACACTCCCCATTGCAGCTTGGCAGCTGGGACACATGCAATGCTCTGAGAATTCCCAGCAATGCTCTGAGCAGCACAGCAGGCTACTTCAGGGTTCAGGCACTTCCCAGGCTTGGGTTGACTTCCATGTAACCACCAGGCAAGGGCAGGTCCAGCACATTTGACAAATTTCACTGGTACCCACAGAGTAGACTTCTCTGTGTAATACATTGCTTTATTTTCACTTACACTGAAAAGTCTTCATGGACATTTTAGGGACTCAGCATATCAGGTGTGATCTATGTCTAGCCTGAGCTAAATATTCCTGCTGTTTCCTCACTGCAATGTGTAACTGCAGTTCATACCCAATTAATCTGTCCACATTCCTTCTAGAAACATTTTCCAGACCTGCTCTTTTTTACCTCCTCTCTGTAGGGTTTACTTAAGACTTCTTTTAGAAAAAGTTCTGCTAGAGGACGCAAGATGTTCAGAATTTTAAACTATTTTGTGGGAATCTTTTTTAAGGATTAATAATTCATCCAGAAGAGTAAACAATTCTCATATGTGCTAACTTTGATAAGAAAGTACTGTAGATGAGACAAACTTCATATTAGTAGAAGAGAGATTCAAGGCATTAGTTTTCAAAACACACTCCCCAAAACCCCAGGGCTAAGCATTGCAAGCCTGTGTTGAGGATTCCTAGGGTTCTGGCTGCTGCATTTTAAATAATTCAAAAGTCTTTTTGGGTTTTTTGGGGTGTTGTGTTAGTTGTTTTTGGTTTTGTTTTGGTTTGTTTTTTTCCCCAAATGCTGTGTTTCCCTATTTATATTCACAGTACATACCTCTTTCAGCTTCACTGTATATTTTCCACAGATTACACAAAATAAAAACTATAGCTGTGAAGGTTTGGGACTGAGGGAGATTCCCGAAAAACTACCTATCACAACAGAAATCCTCAACTTCAGCTTCAATGTGCTCCCTTCCCTCCAGAATTCAACCTTCTCTGAGTTGAAGTCTCTTCTCTACTTGGACTTAACAAGGTATGGAAGGAGCACTGTCACTTCTGCTCATCACATTGGTGAAACCCTTGTCACTGCCAGAGACAGAGACTTCTGGATCGCACTACAGCAGCACCTCCCTGCCTTCACAGTGAAACATTCCGGCAGCTTCAGACAGCTCGTGAATTTTTTTGCGAGTAGAGGTTGATCCTCCTGGGCATTATCTAGGCTTCTCCAATGATGACAATCATTTGCAGGACAGTGGGTGAAATACGTATTTTCCAGATATTGCTGCTTTTAAGAGAGTAGTGACAGCAAAGTCACTGTAGCAGGTTTTTATTCATTTTTCTATATTGTTCCCTAAAACCTGAAGAAGGACATATTTGGTCCTTGGAAATGCATAGTTTTTTCTGTGAAAAACAGATAAAATTTCTATAATCTAGGAAAAGAGATTTTAATTTTATTAAACTGGACATTGAAAACCTTGTGTCTCCCTGACTTCTGCAAATGCCTTCTCGCACCCATCATTTCAGGGCAGGTTTTAATTCTCAGTAGAACCCTGTAATTAAATGTGAACTTCAAGTGCCAGGCAAGCATGGCTGAAAAAGACAGACACTTTTATCCTGATGAAGGCAACTGATCATGAGTTTTTACACCTACAAGGTGCAGTTTGGGTAAACACATTTACTAGGAGAGTTTTGCAAGACAGGCCACTGATGCTACTTTCTACTGTTTTCTCAAGGTGTCAGATCAACTGGGTATACGATGATGCCTTTCACAGCAACAAGCAGCTGAAGACAATTGTTCTGACAGGAAACCTGCTCATGTTTCTGTCTGACACAGCATTTGCTGGCCCACATTCCCTGGAGCATCTTGTCTTAACACAGACAGGAATAACCAGTATGTCCTTTATTCCAATGACAAATCTGGACAGCTTAGATACCTTCATCTTGGGCAGCAACCACATCTCCTCATTTCAGCTTCCCTCCAACTTTCCCACATGAAACCTCAAACACTTTGACTTCCAAATGAACAACATACGAGCAATCACAGCAGAAGATGTCAGTGTTCTGCAGAAGATCAGCAATATAACTCTCATCTTTAAAGGCAACGACATTGCATACATTGAACCTGGAGCTTTCCAGTCCCATTTCTACAGTTTGGACTTCGGGGGCTGTGCTGACATCCCTGGGATCCTGGCAGGGATCTGTATCCCTGGGATACAGAACTCCACAACCGAGCCCCTTTGGCTGGGAACATTTTACAGTGTGGAAAAGAATCCCAGCATAAGCCCGGAAGTTTTACAAGGCGTCTGTAATATCTCCATCAAGGATCTTTATCTGCAGTTATGGCACTTCAGAAATCTAAATACTGACACATTTCAGTGCTTAGACAGGCTCTGAAAGCTGGACTTAACCCAAACCCACATCCATGCATTGTCCCCTGGCATCAGTGGCATGAGCTCACTTAAGAGAACAGTTAGTTGAGAACTTTTAGTTCTCAACGCAAATTCCTTTAAACACCTCTGTGACATCAACTCTGCTGCCCTCCCCTTCCTCACTCACCATCACATAAAGGGCAACTCAGAAGTCCTGCAGCTGGGCTCTGGCTGCTTGGAGAAACTGACGAAGCTTCAACATCTTGATATAAGTCAGAGTCATATTGAAAGCTCTGACTGTTGTAACGAAGCGCTGAGCGGTTTGAGCAGTCTTCGTTACCTGAATCTGAGCAACAACATACAGCTCTATCTTGAGGATATGTTCATTAAGGACAGTCCTAACCTAGAGCTGCTTGACCTAGCCTTCACTCCTCTTCATATCAACACTTCACAGGGTCCTTTCTGAAATTTGCATTTCTTGCAAATGCTGAATCTTTCCTCCTCACACATTAATATGAGTATTCAGCATCTCTTTCAAGGCTTGGAAAACCTCATGTTCTTGGACCTTAGTCAAAATAACTTTGAGTTTGGAGTCATGCCAAAAGACAATCTGTTCCAACAGCTATCCAATTTAGAGGTGCTAATATTATCATCCTGTCAACTGACAGCAATAGGTAACCAACTATTTCACAGCCTCAAGAACTTACAGCGTGTTGATCTGAGCCACAACAAACTAACTGCATTAAGCACAGATGCATTTTCAAAACTCAAGAGCATCTATCTCAATTTTGCCCATAACAGGATCCATATTGTACCAAGTGACAAGCTAGCATCCGTAACTGGCCACTGCATAATCTAATTTAAGTTACAACCCTCTGGACTGCACCTGCTCCAATATTGGTTTAATCACCTGGTACAAGCAGAATATGGATAAAATTGAAGACCTTAAAGGAACAAGGTGCTCTGAACCCAAATTGCTAGCTGGGACTCAGCTGGCCACCATTTCCCTCCCCTGTAGGATGAACACAGCAGGAATCATTGCAGTTGTCCTGGCTATTTTATTCTGTGGTGCCATCTTCATTTGGGGTGCTTGCTGTTTCAAGAAAAATTATCAACAAATATGAGTTTATGATAGAGATACAGAAAATACCTACAACAATTGTATTACATTGAAAGACACCTTACTGGTTTTGTTTGTGACCTGTATTTTCTTAACTTTTGTAATACTCTTCCTACTTGTATTATAACTTTAAGAAAAATAATGAAAAATTAGAATTGAAAAAATAAACTCTGACTCGAGTATTGAACATGAACATATCTTACAGAGAAATCCCAGTTCAACTCAATGTTAACCCTGGTGTATAAGCTGCTACAACTGATGGACTTGTAGGGGAAGATTCAAAGGGAAGATTCAAAATACAAACCTTCTCTTTAAAATAAAAATATCCACCCACCGTCAGTCTCAAAAAACCAAAACCAAAACCAAACAAACAAAAAACCTCAACCTAAACCAAATAAAAAAAACCCAAACAAGCAAACAAACAAAACCCCACAACAACCAAAAAATCCAAATCCAACCCTGTATCAAATATCTTTGAAAAGCAATGTTGTAAATGTTGAAAAGCAATTGTGTACCCCCCTCTGTTAAAAAGCAAAAAGCCTATCTGTGAAGAACAGGCACAACAGCCATAGTCACATAAGACATTCTCCCACAGTATGGTCGGAAACAGCCTGGATCACTTCTATAGTTTCTTTAATATATTTTTTTTAAATATTTTTAATCCTTAAAAAATTCTTGGCCATCAGACCTAATCTGTGCATCTCTCGCCCTGAGAAAGCCCTGCTCCTGGGTTATTTTCTAGACTTCACTTAAGCAGAGACTGGCAACAACTTCATCTTTAACCTAACATTTGTAAATTTGGTCAAGAATCTGCATGAGCTTGGCACTACGCTTGCTTGCACAGGGCAAAAAACCCCAAAGCCAGCAACTATGAGACATTCCTGTGCCCAGAGTGGACTGTTCCCTCCAGCACAGCCCAGGAGAGAAAACTAGAGGCTGCAGAGGGGGTAGTGCAGTGGACAACCTCATTCCATAGGTGCTCCTGGTGTCAACAGGTACTTCACAGTGCTTCTGGTGTGCATCTCCGGAGTGAAATTAGAATCTTTCTGGTCCAATGGGATATGTAACAGCTAGGCAGAAATAAAGATTTGTTATTATTTATATAAAACCAAATTACTTTCTCCGCCATCACATGTGAATAAACCCGGTAGCATGACAGAGTATGTGCATCTGGACCAAGGACCTAATGGAAGCTTGCCGTGTCTGCTCATCTGCCCTGTGTAACCATAAAGTTATTTATGTCACTAGCACTTTAATAACAGGCTAATCTCGATGTATAGATATAACCTTCTTTGGAGGTATGACCCTTGTGTCTCCCCAGCAGAGCATGCACCAGGCAGTCTCACCCTGTCCCAGCATGGCTCTCTGCTGTGTTAAGCTGGGAGCTACGGTTGCTCTCTGAGATGTGGAAGGCAAGCTTTCTCCCAACACTTTCCATGCAGGACCCCACATTCAGCTTCAGCTCCAGACCAAAGGCATTTCCTCAACAATTTTCTCTGTCACATGCTGACTAGCTAAAATTTCAGACTCCTGCTGGACTAGAAAGTTTTTGCTCATTTCTGATGATACTCCTGACAAGAATCCATGCTTGGTCATCTCTGGAAAGAACTACCTCATTTGAAAAGTCCCTTTTACTGTCTATTAGCAGATCAGACTCATACAACATGTATTCTTACAGCTTTCAGATGCTTCACATCACATATCCCACTGCCTTATCCTGCAGCTTCTACTCCTCCCGCCTTTGCAGGGCATGCAAGGAAAACCATTTAATTTCCTTTTTCAATTGCCTACAAGCACTCCCAAATTTGGGGTAAAGAGAATCGGGCCCAGGCATTAGATTTTCCTGAAAGAATAGCACGAGAAAAGCTATGGGAATAAAACAGGAAAAGATACAGAGTATCGAAGAACAGAAGTGAAGGCCTGCAGATGCCTGAGTGCCCTTCATTGATGGACAAAGGGACCCCGAAGATGCACTAATATGTATCCTGCCCAAATGATTGCACCCTGGACTGGAAATCCCCTGGTGAAGTAATGGCAGAACAATAGCTGTACTATGCATTACTTAGCTATAGGGGTATGAAAAGGTATCATTTGTAACCATATTTGGTCTCTCACTCTGCATCTAGAATAAACTGCTTGTTTCTGCATCGCATCGAGGGTCTGTGTCCAGCTCACTTACTACATTGGGGTACCACAACATAGCCTCTCCTCACAGCTCTGTGTATCACTGGTCTGTATTCCCTGTTCCTGTGGCCATTGACAGGCTCTGCACTGAAGCCTCCTCTTGACCCCCTCGGCAGGGCTCCAGCTCCCCAACACCAAAGCTGCATGGGCTGCCTGCCCCAGGTGAGCCTTCATGCAAGGGCCAGTCCAGGAGAGAGAACTGTCTCTGAGCACACCAACTGCCTGAGGGGAGCACACCCTGACTTGTCCTTGGGAGCAAGGCAGGGGTATTCCTGAACTCAGCCCAGGGTTCAAGGTGCATTTTCCCCTCCCTCTACAATCTAATCCAACTGGTTAAATGAACAACCTCCAATATCTAACAATCCAGTGTAAGTACCAGGGTGTGTATCATTCAAGAAAGACCTGCTTCTTCCACTGTTTCCCTCCTAAAGTTGTGGGTTCAGGAAAGTGTCAGACAAATAGTGACATTAAAAGGATGCGTAACACACTCCATAGGCACAAAAAGAAATTGCTGCGAGTATCAGGTAATAACTACGGGAAATCCACAAATATTAGTGACTGGATGGGGAAATTGGGGTTGGGCTGAAAGGTATTCTCAAATGCCTTTTTGTTTGGAGAGACCACTACAAGATTTAACCACTACCACTTTCTGAACTACCACCCAGTGCAGCATAGACTCATGTGCAGACTTCAGTGCATTACAACTCAAAGACGGCTGAAAAAGGCGAAATGTGTTCCTGTGCAACATACATTTGCACACAGAATATTAAGACTTCCCTGAAATCTGTCCCTTTCCCTCTACACAACTTCAGATGACCATATCTTCATGTGTTGTAACTTTCCTCCTTTTCTTTAAAGTGTCACCTCTGCTCCATTTGCCTGCAAAAATGCCATTCATAAGACATTGTGCAAACAACAATGATGAACAGCATAAGCTGTATGTTTCAGGGTACACAAAGCCTAAATACAGGGATGGATTATTCTGAAGGAAAATTTATCTATCTATGCAATACACTAAAACGTCCAGATTAAGACTTTTTTAAATCCAAATATTTAGTCTTCTGGGATTCCTTAGTAAGAATATAAATGGAAAAAGACAGCAGATTTATTTTTCCTTATAGAATTGCTTACCTAGTCAAGCTCTGATATGATGTACTCTTTGGTTTCAAGACAGGCCTTCTCTCTATTGTTTTTTTAAATACAGCTACTGAGCCAGCACACAGAGAGAACGAGGGAATTGCCTGACGTGAATGGTGGCTAACAAGTTTTAACTTAACATCATGTTGACACCAGCGCTACAGATGTCTCTGAAGTCATTGTACAACTCAAAACCACAACATGGAATTTATCAGTATTTACACAGAGAAGGAAATTGAGCATATATTTGTTAATGAGTCACATTTCAGAGATTGGTAAACACTTAATGTAATTTCAACACGAGAACCCAAAACTCAGAGCCAGGTTTTTCCTTCTCTTACTGTGCTTAAACAAGGTGCTCTCAGTAAGATGCAAGTCAATTTTTGAAAGAGGATTTTACTCTGAACAGAATGGTTGAATGGGCCAATTTCCACTTATGTTGACTTAAAAAAACACACTCAGATGTCAATTATAAGCCTTTTAAGAACTTTCACTCACTACTCTTGTCTGTAGCTGGAAAAAGAGCAGGCAAGATCCCTTCAAACACGCTATACCATACCTCTCTCATCTGACAAAACCAATGGAAATTCTTCTCCCAGCAGCAGAAGACATTCGTGTCTTCCAAATCCCTTGAACATCCTCTTCCCCCTGGATCTAATTCACACTTCCATTTTGTAGGGTTTGCCATGTACTAGCATACAACAACTACACTGTTATTGGCTTCTTACTCTGCAGTCTTCTCCACTCTTCCTGATGCTCCCCACTTTTTGCAGCTTGAGCCATAGTCTTTAGCATTGCTTCCTGCCCATAGAACTAGATGATCTTTAAGGTCTGTTCCAGCCCAAACCACTCTAGGATTCCTACCCTCAGTTCATTCAAATGCATCCTTGGCAGATATTTCAAAGATCAAGCTGGTCATTTCTCATCAACTACTATACTATAGATACAGTCAGTGGAAAGAAAAACTGTTGCTGAGTCAAGGGATGAAGTGGGATATGCATCCATAAATCCTCCAGTACCTTCCTGTCCTGTGATCTATTCTTTCTGAGCTATGATCCAAATCTAAGTTAGATATCCCTGTTAAGTCTTGTAGACTACCTAAGACTACAATAAACCTAAGGGAGCTTAGTGAACTGGGAACAATAAGCCTAAGGGAGCTTAGTGAACTGCTGAAGAAGAGAATTCATATTTCCCCTGTAGACCAGGAAAGCATGCAGTCCTTTCTTACCACAGTAGAAGTGAGGACAACAGGCCATGCCAGATATAAAACCAAAAACCTGTCTCTCCTGACTTCTGCACCAATGCAAAATCCATACATCACCCCTTTACTCTGGCCCTGAACACTATGGAAGCTCACTCTGGGCATGCAAGTTTCTATACTTCCCTAGGCAGAGGTGAAGGCTGCTGTCCACAGTCAGGGACAGCACAGCAGGCAGAGGCATGAAATTCAGTCTACCCTCAACTCTTGTGATTTCTTTTCCTTCAGCTGCTGGATCCTGCTCTTCTCTCCTTGACCCATCAACCCCCTCATCAGTGCACCAGTTTTGCAAGACTATCTTCCTTCTGGTGGGTTGGAACAAATCGGAAAAGTTGGGGGTGATATGCAGCTTTCCCTCACCTATTTGTTTCCAACAGAGTAAAGCCACAAAAATAGTGCTGTAACACTACTGCACTTAGTTTTGTACAGAGCAAAAACACAGAGGAAAATGATGCAATAATAAAATGTGAACAAAAATTCCCACCTGTGGAGCAGCTATTCAGGGTTACAAGCAGCAGAACAGTAAAGTGTGTATTTTAATAGATGCTGCTCCTATAGTAATGAATGATATTTGTTTTGGAGGAAGGGTTTAAATGTCACATTACAGCCCATGCTAGCTATTACTCAATATATGTTGTACACCACCACACCACACCTATGTATCCAACAGCAGATAGTGGTTCCAGACATAGTCTGAGATGAAATACTCAGCAATGGAGACCTCCTCTGCCCCCAGACCAAACTGCATTTCCTCTTGCAATACCCTCCAACAGCATGTGCCTTAATGGGTGCACTGAGCTGGACTCGAAGGGAAAAAACCTGCCACCTCTGAGTACAGCAGAGATGTGCTTTAAGTTACAGCAGTGAAAGCAGTTCAAGGAAAAATGCTAACACAACATTATTTCATGCTGAATTTTTATTTCAATATTATGCAACTGCATAAGTATAAATAATTGTGTTCAATATATAACAATTATGACATCTATAAGGAGTTTCTCAGAGAAAATAAGACTGCAAACACTTTATTGCACAGACCCTAACAAATTTTTTCTTTTTTTTTTTTTTTTTTTTTTTTTAAGCTGAGAAATCTACTGCAGGAAGTCTATAAAAGAACACATTAGATCTACAATCACATTAAGACTGACCAAGAATAACACAGGCAGGAGGATCTCTAACAGCTCACTAATAAGGTAAACACCAACAAACAGGTACTACATAAACACAAGCTTATGCACTGTTACACCTCAAAATGCAAAGAACTTATTTGTCAAAAGTGATAATGAACTATACAAAATATACATAAAGGTATACTGTAAACAAAAGCTAGATGTGCTTTAAAGGAAACGAGAGGATAGTTGATGCAGAAACCGTAAACTAGGAAATACCTTCCAGACAGAAATGTTATCTTGAAATGCATTAGCATTCATTTGTAGTAACTGCCAAAGCACAGATGAACTGTAAATGTTGAGACCATTTTATTGTTAAAACTTCTCAAAAATTATTATCCATTGCTCACTGGCTTCTCTGTGAATGCATCAAAGGCAAGTGTGAATGTTCTAGTGCCACATGAAAAATCAGGAGTTGTTTGTGATACTGGCTTTTCCTGACACTTTTGCTGTAATCCAACTCACCTAATCAGTATAATAAAGTTTTCAGCAGAGAGAAATGAATTCTGCACACTGTCTATTGTCACACAAGTCTCCAAGTCAAGATTACACTGTGCTTTTATGAACAATTTTCTAGCTTTTGAGACAGAAAGACAAACCACAAGCATTGGTGAAAAAGGTAGGGGCCTAACTCTACTACAGTTACAGAAAACAGAAAGCAAAACAACCATTCTATTGATCCCCAATTATTAAAACCCATGCATCTGCATGGGCATTTTGTAGTGCTTCTGTACATGTTTCAAATTTTACCTTTCATCTCTCAAAACAAACTAAATACCTCTACATTAAAATGATCAAAGTCTACATGTTCCACAGTATACAAAATTTAAATAAGGCTTAGCAAAAGTAAAAAGACAGTAACATTCTAGCACCAAATAGCTCCAACAGGTTCCTTTGTTACAAAATGCTTCTTTTGTAATTACAGTATTTAACTTTTTTTTGCATACAAATAAAAAGATTATGTTATGAAATGTATGGAGCTACTCAATGCATTTAAAGATGAATGTGAAACCCAGAATTACTTGCTAAAAACAGCAAGTTAAGTCTACAACATAAGGCCCCAGCTATGTATTAAAATGTATCAGATATCCTAAATTTTTTTGAAGATATGATACTGAAACTACTTTTTTTTTAAAACTTTTTACCTTACTTGTCATAAAATAGAAAAGAGCTACAGCATTAGGACACTAATTACGCAGACCTATATGCCATAATATGTATTATCTAAATGTATTATCTAAATGTATTAAAACAGGGATGAACTTACTAGTACTACAAGTCATGTGCTTATACTTGTGCCTCACACTGTAAGGGCCTGAAGGTAAAAAAGCTCAAGGAACTCGAGAGGATTGCAGCAAAAACTAAGCACATGGCATGTGCTTCAGAGAGCTTCAGCCTTGTCTGAGGTGAAGGTCACAGAATACACTCCCAACAGACAACAACCACCATTTCAACATAGAACACGACTCTTGCTGGGATGCCCTGATAATTAAGTGGTCTTCCCATAGCTTTAAGGACACCTACTCTAATCAGGCTTTGTGCAGGAGGGAGATGCAGTTGTCTTGTGTTAGATCTGGCAAAGCAGTCAGCCAGGTACAGTACTATCAAAATCAGATTATTAAAAATAAATGTAAAAACTCACAATAGGTCAACATATTTATTTTGTACTAGTATTTTTTTAACCTCTATCTAGGATTTTTAGTAAGTAAAAATGTGGCCTGTTTGGTTTTTTTCCTCCAGTCAGACTAGTACTTGTGCATGTCCATGCCAGGTCTGAGTTTTACTAATTTGGTTTCATATTTGAGTATGGCAAATAAGTGGCAAAGCAATTATCTTAAAAAGGGAAAGAGTAAACAATGCAACCAGCAGCGAAGTATATATGCTACATTCAAACCCCAAACACATTACTAGGTATTTACAGAGGAAATATTTTCTTCAACAGCTCTCGGCTGTAAAGGTATTTTTGTACAAATACTATATGGTAACAGTTTTACCGGTTACAATTGGAAAGGCATTTTGAAAAAAAGTCCTCTCTTTACATATCCCCTTGTATTGTTTCTTCAGTGACATGAAAGCTTTGCCGCACAAAGACACGACACAGTGCTGGTTTAAAGGCAGTACGACACATTGAAATTGTTTCAGCTAGTGTTGAATTCACACTTGCCAGGTCTTACAGTTAACAGGATTTTTTGTGAGCATTGCTCCGCGAAGCTTCCTTTCCTCGACGCTGCCGAGCAGAGTCTTTGTCATCTGAAAGTGCGCTAGGGCGGTCAGGTGTGGCTGCTGACCTGGATAGATCTCTACCTACATTCTGTTTTCTTGAAGCAGACTGCTGAGCCAGGACGGTGTCTTTTCCCTTTACATCCACAGTGTTAACAAAAAGAGGCTTTTCTTGACTTCCAGGTTTCCCCCCAAGGTTTGAAGCAGGGTGGTGGGCTTCTGCTACAACAGTGGCACTGTGCAAGGCCATCAGTGAAACACTTTTAGTCATTTCTGCCTTACTGCTCCCAGCAGAAGAGGTGCTTTTCTTACTTAGTTCCTTGCAAGTTGCAGGAAGCTCAGATGAGCCTGCTTTAACCTTTATTGAAGCTGCATCACTCTTGGCTGAAGACAAAACAGATACTTCTTGTCTACATTCAGAGAAATTGGATGAAGAAGTCAGTGGCTTTCCTGGTGCCGCAGCCACACGACAAGAGCTCTGCCCACTGGCAGCTGGCAGATGTTTTATTGCAGTCTGCTTGTTTGCATCCTCTGGCTGTTTCTGATTAACTTGTCCCTTCCCTTTTGTATCTTGAGAGCTTTTGCTACTTGTGGTTGCTTTTTCTGCTCCTTTCCCTCTGGCATCACAGTTTCTAAGACAAAGCGTAGGCTCTGCTTTCCCACTGTCAAGCTGAACGTAAAGTGCATCAGTGCATATTTTTCCTTCAGGTCTTTTGTCTGCAGAGATCATCTCGTCACTAGGACTTCTGTCTGCCTCTTTGTTCAGCAAGAGACAGTCTTTCACAGTGGAAAACTTTGGAGATGTGGTTTGTTTTTCACTGAAATGAAGTTGTTTTTGATCAGCAGATTCCCCCAGGCTTGCTGGTTCTTGCCTCTGCTTAGAATTCTCTACGTCTGCTGGTAATGGGCCCACAGCAGAGGATTTGGGTTTGGTGTCAGGGGTGGTACTACTTGTTTGGAGTGTAGTTACTGAATCATGATCCAAACTCACAGGCTTTTCAACCTGCACAGATTCATTGTTTATTCTTCTTGAAGAGCTTGGCACAGAAGAAAGGTGATCTAGCACATTTTTACTTGCATGCTTCCCATCCTTCCGGGAGCTGGTAGACAACTGAATAATAGTTTCTTTTTCTTTTATGGTTGGAGTGCATGATTTTTGTGACAATGTTTGTTTATCCAAGGACTTAGACTTAGAGGAACTTGTATCAGAGGCTGGCCTGTGTTTATTACTGCTACTTTCCACACCAGTGGCAGCAGGCTTCATGTGTTCCTGAACACCTACATGAACTTCTACAGTGCAATGTCTGCTTACTGTGTCTTTCACAGCAGACGAGCCTGAAGTGTTAAGTGGCTGTCGAGGAACTTGGCTGGACTGCTCTCTCTCAGTAGTTTGAAACCTTGTATCACTGAATGGTTTCTGATCTTTCTTTCCCAAATCTTTGGCATTGTCCTTCTGCACAGAGGAAACTGGTGCAGACTTCTCAGTTTTATAATCACAATCCCTTGAGGGTTGCACAGGCCATTTGGATAGAAGAGCTTCACTCTTTGACTCGGTAGTAACTTTGTTACATTCAACTTTCTGCTTGATTATGTCCCTTTCCACAAAACTTTTAGCAACACTGCTGTCGTCTTTGCCTAGCTGTTTCAGTGATTCTCTGCCATCCTTAGGTTGTGTCTTGGGTGCAGATGACTGCATTTTTCCTTGCAACTGAGGTGGAATAGCAAAATCAGCACAATTTTTTTCACTGCTTTTGGAGTAGCTTGTTATCAGGACATTTGAGACAGATACCTTCACAGATGACTCCCTGATCACTTCCACCTTCGCAGGGATAGGCTCACAACCTCTCTGAGCTACTGGTTGTCTGGCAAGTAACTCCTTTTGTATTTGTTTCTCTTTTCCTACACCTTTTTCAGAAGCGCTTTGGACAGCAGAAAGTTTGGAGTACATTTGAGTAGTTTTAACGCTCTGAGTAACACAAGACTTTGTCTCCATTGAATTGTCTTTCTGTTTTGAAGGGGAGGTATCTTTCTTTTCAACAGCTTCAACAACAGAAATATTGCCTTTAGTAGCTGGACTGGAAAACTTTTTCTCTGTCACTGCTTCTGCAGCCACAGGGATGACTGGTGGATTTGTAGAGCCCTTGCCTGTTTGCAGAACCTGAGGCTCTGCTATGTTGACTTTGCCAGATTTTGAGTAGCTTAACAACTGCTCGTTCTGACATACTATTTCTGCCTTCCCACCACTCCCTTGTGGTGCTGGGGGTTTAGAAGATGCCCCGTCACTGCTGGTACTCTGTCCTTCTGGCAGCACACACAAAGGCAGTTCAGTCTTTGAAGCCTGTGGCCCGGAAAGTAACGCAATATCTAGTGTTCCTTCGATTGGCTTCAGACAGGAAACAGACCTCCCATCAAGTTTATATTCTGATGGACTTTTTCTGACAGGAGCATCAGTGGAAATAAGGGCTGATTTTTCCACAGTCATGTCTGCTCGGCCACTCAAGGTCTTGAGAGGAGCAAAAGAAACTGAGCTAATCTGAGCAGCATGTGCACTGGCAATAAATGCTCTACTGTCTGCAACTGCAGTGGAGTCCTGCTGTATGTTTATGGATCTGCCTGCACTAAGCTGAAGGCATTCATGAACATTAGATGTCAACTTGGGTTTTAGCGCTGGACAGACACTATCATCTTTTTCTTCAATGGACATTTTCTTTCTGAGATAATCAATATTTGCAAGTTTACCATCTAATCTTTCAAATTTGACAAATTCTTTTGCTGGGACAACTTTATCTGTGTTTTCTCCCTTTCCATTTAGCATCCTATCAGAGGACTGAGGTAGCACATCTTGCAGTGTACATGGGGGTGAAATTCTTTTGAAGTCATACGAAATATGACTGAGTTCACTAGGGGGAGGCCCATGACACAACATCTGTGCATCTAAAGCAACACCATCATTTGACCTCAAGTTTACACTCTTTTGAAGGGTGTCTTTGAGTATGCCACCAGCCGACTGGGTCTCCAAAGCAACAATTTTAGTTTCAAACTGATTTGATCTTTCTAATACCTTCTGGAATGCTTTTTTGTCTCTTTCTTCCAATCTTAAACTACTGGGATTTTCTGGTTCACTGCTGGGTTCATGTATAGCAGCATTTGCTTTTTCAGCAAAATCTTGCTTTTTCATTACTACCTTGACCTTCAGCTTCTCTCTGTCCAGCTCATCAATGGATTCTTGTCTACCTAATTTCCGGGAGATGGGTCGTTTCAAGCAGCCCTGCTCTGCAGGCCTGACTCGTGTGAGTGATGGCACATCACATACATTCTCCTCCAAGCTCTGAAGAGTTACTTCCCTTTGGGACAATTCTCTATTCACTTCTTCCTGGGTCACTTCCAGACTGTGTTTTCGTGAACACAAGTGTTTCTTATCACTGCCGTAAGAGGGTGCAAGTTTCTCTTCAGATTGGACTCTCTTTAACAGTGGAGATCTTGGTGGCTCTGCACTCTTTGGCCTGACAATATGTCTTACAATAGTTGGAGGTGAGTGCATTTTGCTAGGAAAAGATTGAGCTATTTTTGTACTTCCAATAGAATGTCCCAGCAATGGTGATGGAGATCGCTGAGGAGATGTTGGCTGGGGTGTTGGAGAAGGTGTCCGTGCAAGAGGAGAGAGGGGAATACTGCCAGCTGATTTGCGTCTTCCGGATCTGTATCTTTGCCCACCAAGCTTTGGACCCAAGCCATGAAGAGTGCTGGGTCTTATGTGTCCCGAACCAGCTGGAGAATTGGGAGCACTTGAACTAGGAGAGCTACTCTGTGAAGAGTTAGTACCTACAAAAAGAACAAAAAACCCAAGCAAATAGAAGATTACCTTTTCAGTCTTCTAATTTCAATCTTCTGTCTAAATATTTAGTGAGAAACAGAACAAAAGTCCTATTCCATCTCCAGCCGTAATGTTCCAAAATCTGGAAGGTTTTAAGTGGCTACACTGCAAACCCCGCATCATTCCAATTATGTTACTATTTCTTCCTTTCCCCCTCTTCCATCATCCCCTTTAAGTTACCTCCTCCTTCTACTTAAATAGAATAGCTAATGCTTTCTACCACTTCAAAGCAATGATCAAGGCTTTCCAGATTATTTCCCTCTGTTAAGGGATTATACAACAGCAGTCACTTCTAGCACACACTACATTTGTGACAGAAGTAAAACAGGAAGAAGGGTAGGCTTTTAGGAGCCAAAAAGATGGACATTTCACCACTCAGATAATCTTTTCAGCAATAACCTGCATTCATGAGTGCCCATGCTAGTTCCACGATGCAGTAAATTTTACCTCAGTTTCACCCTTTTATCAGTTAGTCTCTCCTAGGCAAGATTCTCCCTTTTGCTGCAAATTGGGATTGTTTGTTACTCAATTTACAGCCACTGCACTGAGATTTAAACACTAGGACAAACTTTGAATAGACAATTCCTTTCTATGTGCTTCTGTATTATACGAACACCTTTGATTTTGCATCAGGAATCTTTGTTCCTTTTTCAGACAACCAGCTGTTCAATGATTATGCTTGTCAGAGCTGACTACTCTTAGCAGAGTATATCAGATCTGTGGGAGCTCACAGAAAGTAAAATACCCTTCAAGTCCTATTCCTCAGCCCTCCATTCCCTCACACTCACCTGATGGAAAATCAGGAGTGGAACGGTAGCTTGGGGTAGGAGATCTAGGAGATAAACTGTGGGTTGGAGACCCAGGTAAGCTCTCCCCTGAAGAAAGTGATCGGTTCAGGCAGGAAAAACTTCTGCTTGTATGAAGAAGAGGCGAGGGTTGCTTTGCCAGCTTTTTAAATAGAGATCTTCTCCTTGTGTAAGAAAAGCATGACATTAATCATATGTTAAGATGCACAGAAGATACTATTACCACAAGCAAAACCCTTGCAAGCTGACACTGGTTCCCTCTCCCAATAGGCAAATATTAAATCCATCTTTACATGAAAGCAAACCACACTGCGGAGCACAAAGTTCAGAAAATACCCTGATTTGCTAATAGGTAACCAGATCTTTTCCTACTAAAATT
Source organism: Calyptomena viridis (assembly GCA_013390005.1). Taxonomy (NCBI): domain Eukaryota; kingdom Metazoa; phylum Chordata; class Aves; order Passeriformes; family Eurylaimidae; genus Calyptomena; species Calyptomena viridis. The sequence goes on along the minus strand of WEIV01006668.1, from coordinate 16,731 downwards.
TACTCACTGTATTTCAGAAGAACACTAGCTCCTTATCAGCATAAATCTTCATTTTCATAATTTAGAAACCCACCAAAACTGAAGGGATATCTATAAAGTATTAGTGATGTATTTACAAACTACACACACTTATCATCAAACTAAAAATATTCATAAACTTAGCACTAGGAAGTTTAATTAAACAAGTGTAAAAAGATAAACCAAATTAAGATGCAACCTCAGTTATTCACTTTCTTCCCCATATCTAAGTGTGTACCATACAAAATTTTTAGAGGTTATTTTAAATAATAGAGGTTATTTAAATCTAGATGAGTTAGTTTAGGCAAAACAAGACTGGAAGAATTTCAGAGAAGGAGGTAAGAACGTGTAGAAGACATGAGGGAAAACTGTATTAACTTTGTATTTTAAATTAATTGTTACATATATATGCACATACACAAGGAAACACATTCACTATGAAAGCAAAAGACTATTCACCTCTCTAAACTCTCCTTCTTCTTGGTCTTCTTACTGCGTCTGACCATTCGGCTCCTGTAGCTGTTTCGCCTGGCAGGTCCCATCTTGATGGAAGTGTTTTCAAAAGGAGTTGTCATTACTGAGACTTTGTTGCCACTCTGCCAAAATGAAGGAAGATGCTTTAAGTGTAAGTAATATAAGTAAGACATGGCAACTTTGCTTTAAATTGAATCTACAAATCAAATTGAATCAAATTGAATCACAAATGTGAATACAAAATCGAAGAACTCCAGCATCAGAGTAAGAGCTGTTACTGCAGTGAACCCTATGCAGATGTTGCCAGACATATCAAATAAACAATGACTGGAAAGTTCTCAAATTCTGGCATATTTTCTAACTTCCTCCATTCCAGCTTCAGGTCAAGGACAATTTCCAGCAATTGTAGCTGGACAGGAGGAGACCAAGGATTGACCAAGACTGTAATTTTCAATATGAAAGCTTCTACAGAAACATCCTATTTTCCCACAATGAATAGCTGTAACTGTGCAGTGGACCATTCACTGGTCATTCATGTCTCAGGATACCAACTGTTACAATGATGAAAGAGAAGATGAAAATTAAATCTTCATTGTCAAATCCAAACCATCCTTTTACCTTGTTCAGAAGAGATAACAAACATAATTAAGCTAAGCTTTGTAGCACTGATTGACTCAATAAATAATATAGGTATTTGCTGCTGATTTTATGTTTTAATAATCCATACCTCCTGCTTAGCACTGTATACAACTATGTGAACTTCTTTTCAAAGAAATTCCAATAGCCCAAATTAATTTATGATACAATCCATTTGGATAAATGAAAATCTCTGTTTTGAGTTTACTCTTTTAAGTAGTGAGTAAGATTGTCATAGTTGTCTTTTTCTGTATCTCACACAGAAAACAACTGCACACCCAAATTGCCTAAAATTACAGAATTTTCTCTCACATATTTCTGGCAAAATTGGAAAACATGAAAGTTCCTGCTGGTTTCAGAGAAAGAAAATAAAGACTTAAGGAAAAGTATATTTTGCATCTTTCCTCAGCTCTTTGTATTTCCCCACTACTTCACTGCTTTTCACTGCTTTTTTGACATCTTTTATAACTGACTACTCTCTTTGACAACCAAAGGTCTGCATGATACACCATAAACTGTTAACAATACAGGAAGTAAATATACAGCTGTCTAAAGTAATTCTGACCCACATTAGCCTATGCTGAAAAGATTACATGAGAAGTGAGATATGATGACCTACAGAGAAAAGCTAAGACACTATGCAATTAAGAAAAGTTCATTACGAAAAGTTGAGGGGTTTTGTTTGTTTCTTTTCAAGGAAAAAATGTAATTTTCTAATAGGATAGACCTCAGAAAACTCCACAAGGGAAAAATGTCTCAGATTATTCATTAAAGTCCCTGTAAGATGAGAATTGCATTAATCAAAGAAGTTCTGTCAGACATGCCTGGCTATATATGAGACAAAAACATTTTGAACCCTAAGATTATGGAAGGCAAGCTCCTGTGCAGGAGGCAAGGAAATACTTCTTATTCTCTGTTTTTACTTTTCCTCACTGATTTCACTTTAAAAGAAAAGTGACAACTACCATAATCATCAAAAGCCTGAATTACCCAACACAGATGTAGGCATTCAGGCAAGTGCTTGAAAATGTAAATTTTTTTGAGAGACAGACACATCTTTGTGTCACTGCCTCAAATTTACTTCAGCTATCTCAGCATCAGTGACAGTCTATGGCAGAGAAACTAATATCATAGCAGTATATATGAAAATCACTGGCCTTTTCCAGATCCGTGGCAATTACAGATTAGAGTTCATACTTCCAATGACCCTAAAATCTAGTAACTAATCTCAAGGAAACAAACATAACCCCTGATCCTTGGTGAAAACAGCAATCACTTTGTATCCAGGTTGCCCAAGAGTTACCTTTAACAACAACTCAATTACTTCTGTATGAACAAGACCATGCACTGGCTCTCCATTGATATGAGTAATCAGGTCTCCAGCTTTCAAACCTGCCTGGTAAGCTGCACCTCCTTCTTCCACATTCTGAAAAAACAAGACCAAGAG